>JAWMAG010000006.1:10347500-10440000 GCA_037013455.1 Ceratitis rosa
TTGCAACTGCATTCCTATGCCATGTGTTGCATTCATACATAAGTTTAAGTGGCAAAGCGGCACGCATATCTACATAAGCCATTACAAGTGCTTTTGCACATCGTTATTATAACAATAAGCAACACGCTCATAAGATTAATTTTCAAGTTTAAGTACCAAGTATCTGCACTTACATACACGTACATACAAGCGCACATGCATACATACAAATGTATGTACATATGTTATGTACAAGCACAAGTATATGTAGCAAGTGGAAGTAGTTATGGAAATAGCCTGGGAAGTGGAAATGGTGATGCGGTAATGATATTGAAACGCGGATTGTGAGCTTTGGAGGAGATATTTAGAATTTTTTTTTTTTTAGTTTTCACTCGTGCTGGAAATCAAGTGAGTTAAGCACATTTGCATATGAGGCAATATAAAATTATACACAATCACATATGCACAATACATACATATACTCAATCTTAATGTAGTTTCATGGCAGTACCCACTTTATGCTCTCCCCCTGTTTATGGAGCTGTGGCAAGCAGCTGAGTGCCACCTAGAGACACCATTAAATGTCGCTGAAGACTTACATATAGGTATATATATACACATGCATACGTAAGTACATCGAGCATATGTTGCATACTAGCTTCCTTCCTGGCTGGCATACAACAACTACATACATATACACACGAAAGCAGTTTCTGTTATGCCGCCGTAAATGCATTAATCAATTTCATGTTCTTTTCCACAGATGCTTTTACGATTTTACGATGAGTCCGCGCGCTTTCAAGTGCTCATGCCATCAGCCACCAACTGCAACAAACTTAGCATATATGTACATATATACATATGTATATACTGCCATATATGTAAATGTAAGTACGTACATATGTTTGTATGTATGTATGGAAGCGCACTTGTATGCAAGAAAAGTGCATCATCAATGGTGCGGCAAGTGGTGTGCAACAATTGTTGGTTGTCTGCCCCGCATGCGATTGGGTATGGCGAATGTGGCAGCAATGTGGCGAAATAATCAATTTCGAGCATCATAAACAACATTTAATGAAGTTGTAAAAAAGTGCTCACATGTAAGTATATGTATATTTTTATTTATTTTTTTTTTGTTTTTATGTATTCAATATCTTCCTTTAAGGTGCCACAAAAGCAACCGTTCAGCAATAAAAACTATAAACTGCCACTTGAGCACATCACTTTTTACACTTTGCACAGCGTTACATACACACTATGCGCATACATACACACTATTTATGACTTTTTGAGTGTTTTTTTGATTTTTTAATTTATTACCAAAATTTGAATGAATTATTATTAAAAGTGTTGCCACAAAAAAAAAACAAAACACACTATTTTTGTTTCAATGTTTATTTTAATATGTTTATTACATTGTTTGATTATTCAATAAATTTATTACACAGACATGCACACATGCGTACGTGCATACGAAATAAATGTGCGTAAATGCCTGGAAACTAAATTTATGCGTGCATATATTAAATGTTGAGCGCTATTCTTGAGAAATCTGAAAATCCTCTTACGCTGCGTAAACACTATAAAAATTTGCATAATAGCAAATTCAACAACAACACCAACCAAAGCCATTCTGCGACCAATGAATGCCAAAGCCTTTTGTTTAATCTCACTGAAAATTAATTTCATTTCACAGTGAATTTTCGTTTATTTTCTTTTTTTTTTTTTTTTGAATTTCATTTCAGTGTGAATTTTACTGTTTTTTTTTCATATGAAGTAAAGTTTCTTCTTCTGCTGCTATTATTTCTTCATGGGTTTTCACCTTCTCGCTCGCATTTAGTTTAATTTAATTTTTTTTTCATTTAATGCAATTAATCAAATCATACTTCCGGCTTACATTAGAAATGTTTTAGTCAAGTGCGCATATATTAATGGAAATAAATAACATTGTTGTTGTTTATATAATATACGCTTTAGTGTAGTGCTTTTTGATTAAAATAATTGTGTTTGAGTTGTAGTTTTCTTGCACTATCTTCAACCGTATGAGTATTTTGATTAAAAAATATATATATATTTTTTTTTAAATATTTTTGTGGGCCCACAAATGCATATACATATGTATGTAAAGGGTCGTTAAATTTTCAAGGGCCGATGTTGATTTTGAATAAAACACAAACTATTAGGATATTATTGAAATTTTATTTTATTATGATATATTGGTATTACTCAATTATGTATGTAACAAAATATCGGCCAAGTGAGCGCCGCGACCTCGGCGGCACACCTCCATACGATGGTCCAAATTTTCGATGACGCTGAGGCATAATGTAGTTTCTATGCCGTTAATGTGCCGAATTATCTCATCCTTTAGCTCTTGAATTGTTGCTGGCTTATCGACGTACACCTTTTCTTTCAAATAACCCCAGAGAAAAAAGTCCAACGGTGTCAAATCACATGATCTTGGGGGCCAATTGACATCGCCATTACGTGAGATAACACGGCCATTGAATTTGTTGCGCAAACGAGCCATTGTTTCGTTAGCTGTGTGGCAAGTGGCACCGTCCTGCTGAAACCACATATCGTCCACATCCATATCTTCCAATTGTGGCCATAAAAAATTCGTTATCATCTCACGATAGCGAACACCATTCACAGTAACTGCCTGACCGGCCTCATTTTGGAAAAAATACGGCCCGATGATGCCGCCAGCACATAAACCGCACCAAACAGTCACTCTTTGTGGGTGCATTGGTTTTTCGACAATCACTCTTGGATTCTCATTCGCCCAAGTTTCGGCAATTCTGTTTATTGACGAATTCACTGAGGTGAAAATGTGCCTCATCACTGAAGATGATTTTCTTCGAAAATTTTCATAATAAGTCTGGATAACTTTAACACGTTGTTGGATTGTGTATCTCTCCATGGTTCAAATTGAGTAAGTCTGAAATAGAGAAATGTCAAATTAAATTCGGAAAAAAACTTGGCGTTTAGGTGTGGTTCACATTCAACATCGGCCCTTACAATTTAACCACCCTTTATATGGTAAACCTTCACGTATACGAAACATATCACTTGCGTGGCAGCCAAGTGCGTGAAAAATGAAACGGAAGGTGTTAGAGATAAACTGAAATATTTATTAATCCACTACAACAAAAAGGTATACACGTGCAACATGCACACACTTATATACATATATGCTCGTATTCGTACATAGGTATAAAGTGTATTTTCCGCCTTTGAATTTAAGAGTTTTTTCTCTCTCATAAAATATTATTCTAATAATTTAAATAAATTTTATTTTGAAATATACACTCATATATATTTATATTTAAGTAACCTTTTCATTTTGATGATTTTTTTTTCATCAACTTTTATGATTTGATAAAGAAGGAATTTTCTAAAAATGAAAATAAATCAAAAAATAATTAATAAGGTATTTCAATTCTTTTATAAACTTTCAGCTGATTTTACAATTTATATATATTTTTTTAAGTATGTATATATACCTAAATTAGTTATACTATATATAGGATTAGATAAAAAGTTCCGCATATTTTTCCGTATTAACCGTCAATTCAGCGCTTGAAGTCGATTGTGGATGGCCAACGCACTTTCAGCATGATTTTTTCGTTTATACTCTATAAGTCGCCTCTTTAAAAATATATTCTCACAACAAAAATGTTTTTAAGAAATAAAACAAATATAAATTAAAAATAGATTTAAAAAAAATCAAAATTTTGTACTCGTACATATGTATGTATTTATCTAAATAGGCTTTTCCTTAAAATAACAAAATTTTTTTTTAAATTAAAAATTTTTTTTTCAAAAGTTGTGAAAACACGCAGAAATATATCCAACTAAGAGGATACATTTTTTCTCTAGATTTAAAACGCTCACACAGACTGTTTGTGCAGTGGCTTCAGTAAACCAAAGATATGCAACTAACAAAATGATGTCATTTCGTTTTGTTATTTTGAAAAATAAATTTGACAAAATGATTTGATTTCGTTTCGGCGCAATATTATCGCAAAGAAATATTGTTTATAATGTTGAAACTGCACACTGTTAATTTTAAAATGACTGCTGTTAATATCACAGTATCAGCACACCTCAGTTTCAAGGTTTAACATTATATGTTAACGATATAACATTATCTGTTAACGATTTAACATTAACGACAACATTTATTTTGATAACTACTTTAACGATAACATTTCGAAATGTTTCAACCGTTTGGATTGAAATTTTTTGACTAGCATGAAATTTATCGCCACGATACGATCCTGCTGTAGACAAGACTAAATTACTTTTTAATTTTTTTTTTTGTTCGTTAATATTTTAGAGTCCTTCTTCTTCTACTTCTTTTCATGCAGCAGCAACTTTACCGAACTTTTCAAAGATTTTTCAAATATTTCTTCTTTGTAAGGAAAATAATAGCACTGCAAAAATATTGAAAATAAATTACAACTAAAGATTATCACAATGAAATGCCAGTAAAATGGAAATAAAAAAGTAAATTGAAATCTAAGCAAAATAATGAAAATGCGTGTAAGCAAAAAAGAAAATTCGTTAGTTTGCAGGAAATAGTTGCGTATCTAAGCGTTGTATGTATGTTTGTAAGCGTGTAACTAAAATTAAACAAACTAACCTGAAAAAAAAACAATAAAAAATGTACGGCAAGACGGAAATTATGGAAGACATTCAAAGAGAATAGCTGAAGAGTAGAAGTTTAGGGAGTGTGTGTGAGGGAATAAAATGTATGGCGTAATACGTTTGGTTGTAGATACACAATACAATCATACCTACATACGTGCGATTAAATATATGTGAGTGTAAGCACGTTTTTCTTTTTTTTTGTCACAAAGGATATGTGAACTATATTTTGTACGAGTATGTATGTCAGTACATTGGCAGACATTTGGCGCTAGAAAGATTTGCTACTTAAGAGTTATACATAGAGAGCTCTTATATGGTATACTACATATATCCATGTATGGATGCCTTCAAAGGTAGTGTTGGGGAACAAGTGTTGTTGCTACGGGTAAAGGAAAATCACAAAATTTACTGCAAATTGGAATTTTGCGCAATTCTAGAATACCAACTAAAGCAAAAATTCACAAAAAATAGTATGAAATAAAAATAATAATTGTATAAAAACTGCACAAAATGAAGTATAACTGAAACTACTCCTAGAGAGCATAAGGGAAATACTAACAAAATAACTAAGCCGAAAGGTACAAGGATATACATATGCATATGTGGCGGTTGAGTCCTTGCCATACAGCAACATTGTAACACAAGTCTGTACGAGTAAGTATTGTATGTATTTATATATGTGCGCCCACTTATGGTTGTAACTAAAGCCAATAATAAATTTAGTGGCAGGAAACAGAGAAATAAATGGAATCAGCAAAAAAGTGAAATAAAGAGAAAATCTCAAATTGATGGCAAATAGCAAAAGTGGTAGGAAAACGCAAGTAAGTTTAAATAAAAAAAAATAATAACAAAACACAAAACAATTTAATTTATATTGAAATAAAAAAAAATTAAATAAAAATCAAAGCAATGAATTACCACGTTATCAAAAACCAAGCAATTATAGCACAGCGTAAAAAACCCATAACGAGTACTAAATGTCATATGACCTTATCAGCTGCTTAATCGGAAATATAGAAATGAAATAAAAACAAAAAAAAAAAACAAAACACAAACACACAATTTGTATCGAACACTTTTGCTTGCGCATGCCATATGTGAAGAGATAAGATTTCCAGCAAAGGAAAAATTAAAAAATAAACAATAAAGTTTACCCCCGTTTACGTACTAACTTTTATGATTTTTTAATATATTTTTTATTTGCCCTAACGGTATTGTAATTTTAAATTCTATTTGTTTATTTTATATGCAGATTGTTGTTTTTATTTACGATTAAATTTTTTAAATTTTTTTCAAATAACTATCCCAGCGATAATTTTGCTGAGTGGCAGCTCTTAAAAATTAAATAGCCATTAAATGCTCTAAGCGAAAGTGCTTGAACTAAAAATATGTTGGGTGATAAGAAAGTAGCAACAAAAATTAAACGATAATTATAGCAGGTTGACGTCACTAAAAATCAAAAAAAAAATAAATAAAAATTTAATCATATACAATAGAACTTTCACTAAATACTTGTTGAGGCGCAAATTGCTAACTCATTCATAATTTTTGTTTTGTTCAACGACTAAAAATGCAACCAGACAAATAAAATATTATGCAACAACAACAAAAATGTTAATCATAAATTAAACGTCACATAATTCATTTTACTCGCCGATAATAATTGGCATGCCATTAAAATTGATTCGATTTTTTGCACTAAGCACTCCTTTAGACGCGAAGTAAAGGAACTATTTTAAAATAAATTAAGAATTATTATATAAAACTTATAGGAAATAATGATTAAATATATAAATAAATTTCGTTTTATCAGCTATTGTTTTCTTCGAAAAAAAATTTATAAAAATAAAAATTAATTTAAAAGAAATTATTTATTTTTGCGGTTTGCTTTTATTTCATTTGTTATAAATTTCCTAAAACTCATAACTGACGATTATTACAGTCAGTTGTGATTTAGTGTTGTTAAAATTCCGCGCTGTATCATTTATTTTTGTAATTTACAATAAAGCTTACCACAAATTTATTGTCACTTACATATCACCAAAAAATTAGAAATTAATATAAGTTGTTGCTGTGATTTTTTGAATAAAATTTTAATAAACTATTGAACTTATTTTGCGTTACGTAAAATATAATTTATTTTTATGAGCTAGTGAAAGGAAAACCATAAAAAAAAATTATTGCTGTTACGTCTAAATAATTATATAATATACAATGACATCAGTGACATTTTTGTTTGAATAATAAGAAGTTTAAAAGTAAAAAATATTTTATGTTTTATTATAATTAATATTGATGATTAAAAAAAGTCTATGCTAAAACTTTTTTTCAGGCTAACACTAATTAATCTCAAACGCGTTTGAAAGCTGACACTGCAAGCAAAATTTTTCGTGAAGACAGTTGCGTGAATCGTCATTCGTGTGAACAGTTATTTTCGTATGAAAATAAGAGAAATTTTCGAAGAAATACCTTTTGTATGGCGGGTGACTCTCCAAAAACGACTTCAAGCACTGAATTGATGGTAAATAAGGAGGTGCTGAGCGTATGATGGAATTTTGAGGTATTTATTCATTATGAGCTCCTGTAACCTGGCGAAACTTTCAATTTTGACCTTAACTCTCAACAATTAACCAGCCTAAAACAAGCTCAAAAATAATGCGTCCTGAAGTGACCAAAAGAAGAGGTGTTGAGTTTGATAATTGCAACGCCAAAGCACAGACATCCTTGATGACCCGACAAAAATGGACGGAACTTGGTTGGTAAAGTTTTGATGCAACCACCCGACATTGCACCAACTGACTATTATTTGCTTCGGTCGCTTAAAAGCTCTTTTGATGATGAAAACAATTGGGGGACCGAAGAGTAGTTGAAAATCATTTCGCCAAGTTTTTGCGCCGATAAATCACAGAAATTTTACACTGATGGAATTATGAAACTAAATGAAAAATGGCAAAGAGTCATAGATAATAATGGTCAATATGTAATTAATTTTTAAATAGAAAAAAATTATCAATATAAAAAAAACAAAAAAAAAAAAAAACAGAAAAAAACAGCAAAAAATGTAATTATGTATTGCTACGAAATAGTAATATTTATTAATATTATTTTACTACTCTTGTTGTATTCTTGTATGTTTTAATTTTTTTTTTTATTAATTATTTTCAGTATTTTTATATAATTATTTATTTACTAACCATTTATGCTGTAATTGTTTTTCCAAAATACGATTAAAGAAATGTAAAAAAAAATCCATCAAACAATAATTTTTGATTTTGCGTTCTAATTTCATTTTTCATTGCCTTTGCAACAGACTTGATGCATTTATATACTTCATTCAGCTCATTTTCACAGCTACGATCTAGTGTTAAAAACTTGGTGTGAGCAATTAATTGCATGAGAAAAAAATTATATATGCTTATTTATGACTTTCGATACATACAATACATAACTACGTATATGTATAAGTATGTGTATTTTTGACTTAAAACAGATTTCCTGCGCTATAATCATTCGCACTATGCACGCAATTTGCCACTGATGCAAACAGGAGCTAGTAAATTCTACTTGGACTCTTCTGCAGCAGAAGTAAGACACTCGTTAGAAATTACAACTGTTTGAGAAATACATAGGTATATGCAATTTTGTATATTTATTTATTTTACAAACGATTGAGATTGCTTGCTTCATTTTGTTTTATATATTTTTTTATCTTTTTTTCTTTAATTTTTTCCACCTCTTTTCCTCAGCAAGCAACAACCGCAGAAGTGATTGACAAGCGATTGGCAGCATTTTGTATAAACAATCAAATTTAATGCAATGCCATTAGTGGTGGAAAATGCATAAATATTGCTATACCTATGTATGTGTGTATCATATACTTGTAGTTAATGGAAATGCAAGCAAAGCGTAGCACTCAACGCAAAATAAACGGGTTAAAAACAAATATGAAATTTACGCCTTCAACAACAGATTTAAATATAGAGACTGAGTACGCCCTAAATGCAGTTTATATAGCAATAATTTTATGCATATTTTACATTAAAAAAAGCAAATAATAACGAATTAATAATTAAAAAAATAAATAAATAAATAAAACTAAAACTGTACCCCTTCAAGCTTGGCATTTCTGCTTCATTTTCTTTTAAGGGGTTTACTTAATGAACTCTTCCGCTTGCGCTTGCCACCCACAATACACGTCTTTTCAATTGCCATAAGTTCTATCATAAGTTTAAAACAAAAAAAAATATTAAATAGCTAAATTTACTTTTACTTTTGTATTGTAGCGTTCAAGTGCCAAGCAGCCGCTGTAAGCATGTTTATTTAAACACTTGACTTGTCATATTTCGAATAGAAAAAACTGAAAATTAAAGAAAAAAAAACTCGCATGTGATTAGCAAATGCATTTTTAAATTGTTAATTACTCAAGTGGCATGCATACATATGTATATGTATATGTATTATTAGCATCTTAGCCACTTTGCCACTAAAATTACTTTTACTTACATATGCTTGATAGCTTATGTACACACGTATGTATATACATATGTGGCAGCGTCAAATTTTTCTCTGTCTATTTACTTGAGTGATTCATGTCATTTACTTAATGGCACATGGGATTGATTGATATTTTGAAGTAGCATTATATATCATAAGATAATTATTTTGTTGTTCTTAGTATTTTTTTTTTGATTTTACAAAAGGGTGCTTGAGAGAGTGATACTTTTGTGGTGGAATAAAGTTAATGTAAAAATAAATTAGCTAGCGATAATTAGAGGAACGCAACAATACCATTTCGTTTTGTTAATATGAAAAATAAAAATACCGAAATTATTTTGTTTCGTTTCGGCGACATGTTATCGCAACGAAATGAAACTGTTAATTTTAATACTACACAATGTTAATTTTAAAACGGCTGTTAATATCATAATAACAGCACACTCCAATTTTAACGTTTAACATTATCTGCTAACGATATAACATTATCTGTTAACGAGTTAACATTAACGCCAACTTTTCGTTTCGAGTAAAAATAAAATAAAATTTATTTTTAGCATATGCTTTATAAATTAAAACAAAAAAATTTTGAAGTGCCTAAAATTTCTACGCTAATTTTTATTATCTTATATTATATTCTTATATAATATTAAAGATTTTTTTATTTACACCCTTCTTTGCAGTTCAAAAACTAGTTGAAAGTTTTTAAATATATTATTATATATTGAATTTTTAAATCAGATGCACATTTTTTTGGGACAAAATAAAAAAATCAAGAATAAGTACTATTTCTTAAATATTATAAAAAAAGATTAATTATCATCCACCTCAGTTAATAGTGTCATAGCGCAGTTCGTGGGTGGTTTTTTCAAAAGTAAATGAACACAAAAAACCGCTGTTTTTTCAAGCTTACGCATTTCGTCTCATAAACAATTCTCTTTTTCATATTTATGTATTTATTTTGTTGTACTACATTTGCTTGACTTGTCTGTAGGTCTTTCAAGCCAAATTCTTCATGAGCTGAATAAAAGAAGTCATGCACAAACACTTGTAGTGGTGTCGAGTGGAAGCTGCGCTTGAACGGATAAAGACAAAGCAGCACAGCGTGGTATAATATGAAAACAAAAACATAAAAACAATACTCCTCCTTAGTAGCGCTTGAAAGAGGCGAAGAAAATTTGCTATTCTCCGCCCGTAGGTACATGTGACTAAGTGGTGCTCAAGCAAATCCACTACATATGCGTTGAAGTGTCACAAACACTTCAGATGACAAACATACACACACAAAGGTTTATTTTGTTATAAGCCTGCTTACTCAGATGCTCAAAGCTCAAGTTGACAACGCGTTGCATACTTTTATGCTTGACTACAAATTTTGTGAAAACATAAAGAAGAATATGTAAAATGTGTACATAACCAAGCTTATTTTGTGTACGAGTATTAAATAAAATTTGAGCATAAATTGTTTTACAAATGAAAACAAATATATGGTATATATATTTTTACCCACAAAAAAAAGTACCACTAGATGTGGGTGGCCCCTCGAAATGCTGTGGTGGGCTTCTACATACACTTGAGCTTAACGCTGTTGTCATTATTGATTTTTGATATGTATGTCTGTATATACACGTATACATATATTAGTTTTTTTAAGTAAACAGCTTAAGTAAACACTCTCTGTGTACTTAATTAATTGTATTGTAAAACATTGCGCTTAAAATAATATCAAATAATATTTATAAAAAAATCTAAAAGTACTCATGATTGTAATACTCTTATTCTAAATTCGAATAAATATCATTTCAGAATGGTTCATATTTTGCTTCATTTGCTTTCATATTTAATTGAATTTAATTTATTTTATTTCATTTATTTAATTTTTTTTTTTTTTTTATTTTATTTTATTTTATTTTATTTTATTTTATTTTATTTTATTTTATTTTATTTTATTTTATTTTATTTTATTTTATTTTATTTTATTTTATTTTATTTTATTTTATTTTATTTTATTTATTTTATTATATTTTATTATATTTTATTTTATTTTATTTTATTTTATTTTATTTTATTTTATTTTATTTTATTTTATTTTATTTTATTTTATTTTATTTTATTTTATTTTATTTTATTTTATTTTATTTTATTTTATTTTATTTTATTTTATTTTATTTTATTTTATTTTATTTTATTTTATTTTATTTTATTTTATTTTATTTTATTTTATTTTATTTTATTTTATTTTATTTTATTTTATTTTATTTTATTTTATTTTATTTTATTTTATTTTTCTCTATTTTTTATTTTATTTTATTTTATTTTATTTTATTTTTATTTTATTTTTATTTTAATTTTTATTTTATTTTATTTTATTTTATTTTATTTTATTTTATTTTATTTTATTTTATTTTATTTTATTTTATTTTATTTTATTTTATTTTATTTTATTTTATTTTATTTTATTTTATTTTATTTTATTTTATTTTATTTTATTTTATTTTATTTTATTTTATTTTATTTTATTTTATTTTATTTTATTTTATTTTATTTTATTTTATTTTATTTTATTTTATTTTATTTTATTTTATTTTATTTTATTTTATTTTATTTTATTTTATTTTATTTTATTTTATTTTATTTTATTTTATTTTATTTTATTTTATTTTATTTTATTTTATTTTATTTTATTTTATTTTATTTTATTTTATTTTATTTTATTTTATTTTATTTTATTTTATTTTATTTTATTTTATTTTATTTTATTTTATTTTATTTTATTTTATTTTATTTTATTTTATTTTATTTTATTTTATTTTATTTTATTTTATTTTATTTTATTTTATTTTATTTTATTTTATTTTATTTTATTTTATTTTATTTTATTTTATTTTATTTTATTTTAATTTATTTTATTTTATTTTATTTTATTTTATTTTTTTATATCTTAGTTACTTTTTTTGCAGAAGTTGTCTACATTAACCAAAGCTTTTACAAAACTGCCTTAAAAACATATTAGGCATGAATTTCAAAACTATGCATAACTCTATAAAGCCAGCGGCTTTGACAAATCAACGCAACTGGTATAAAAAGTCATAACCGTTAATATATCGAACCTCATTTGTTTTTCCTCTCTCAATTTTGCTGCCAGCGCGCGTCCTCTAAACATGCGAATGACAAATGTTTCAAATACATTTGAAAATCAATTGAAAAAAGTTATTAATTAACAATATTTTTCATTTTGACACAACCAACAAGTTGGCGAGAAGCGCTTAAAAATAATATTGCAATTGCGTAGAAGTAAATAGATAAAATAAATATGCAAAAGTTATACGTATGTATGTAATAACAAGAGCTACTAACAGTAAAAATCTATTACAAGCAAAGTTGAGAAAACAGTATTTTCGAATTGAATCGAGAAAACCAGCAGCAGCAGCAGCAACAGCAACAGCAGCGTTGGTAAATATTTTGCGCAAACGCTTGTGGCGGCGCGGCGGCACCAGCTTTAGAGTTGCAAAATTTGCGCATTTGCCAAAAATGGCAACTGGAAAAGTGCATAAATCACGCAACTAACAACGGATGGAGCAACAAAGTCGACAGAATACAATAAAAAAAATGCTATGTAAAACAAGTTTCACAGATGAGATGCGGCCGCCAAGACGAGCGCAGCTGCAACAAAAAAAAAAAAAAAAAAAATTAAAATAAAATTGAAAAAAATGGAAAAAACACACTATCTAAATCAATTGAATTTTTGTTGTTATTGTTTTCAACTCGCTTGCCTTTCGGCGGCAACAAATTTAATATCGGCGATATTTTTTTGGCATTTCGTAGGCGTTGCGCTGATAATATTAAGCGAGTAGGTACATTAATCGTAAGCGTTCAGTAGTGGCTTTGCGATAGCTATACGTTTCGGAAAACACACATACACACATAAATTTGGAAAATATACCCGTATGTATGGTTATATGGAAATATTAGTTAGCATTTTAGTGGTAATAATTTTTCAGATTTTTTTTCTCCTTTTTGTATGTTTTCCTGCGTTTAGTGTGCGATTATTGATTGCCGCCACTGCCATTGCTGTCTCAGTGGCATTTAGCTGTCCACCTTTAAATCGCTGCTGGAATTGAAAGATCAAATTCGTTTTGAACTGTGCACGTTGGTTGGCTTTTGGTGGCTGCTTTGTGGTTTTACATATATTTTATTGAAGTCATTAATAATTCTTTCTAAATTACTTAATAAATTATATTACTAAATAATCTGTTATCAAGGCTTGCCAATCGGTTACATGAAGTCTGTGTGTGTGTGTGTGTGTGTAGTTGGCAGGTTCAAGTAGCGGAGCATCGCAGCTACTGTTGCTTCAGGTTTTTATAGTTGATTTCACGCTTTTGCTATAATTTGTTTGTAATTAAAGAAGAGTTAAGTATAGCTAAAAAAAATTGCTGAAAAATCTACAGTGCTGTAAAATATTTATTAAAAACAAATTAGTGCTGAATTACATAGTTCCAAAAAAAAAAGTGTTCCTATAATATTATTATAGGAAAATTATGATATAATATCTGCGATCAAGATTGGGGAGTGCATCAGATAGAGACGGGTGTTTTGAAAGTTGCTCCCAAGTACCTTGATCAAACTATGGAAAAATCATTTATTCGCTTGATTTTTGATTTATTCACTTCATTGCCTGAACAATGAAAATCAGTAGAAATGATCCCGAAGGTTTTTCTTTTTTCCTTTTGAAGTATGTTCGAAGTTCTCATACCTCTCCACCAATTAGCAAACAAATTTTTATTTTCTCCTAGCTGACATATATTTAATATGATTTCTATAGTATTGTACGTACACGTATGTAGGTGTATACAGGCAAACCACAACAATCAAGCGAATCAAACTGGCGCATAAACCGCACCAACCAAATAACCAATCATTGAACCATATAACAACGCTGGGCTACAGTTATTTGTTTTGCATGGGACATGGCAGGTACCGCAGCCTTCCCATCAACGCAAAATAGGTAACAACAATGTACTGTGGCACCTACATTCCACCGCATGTCGTACACGTACGTACATGACCATGCTTTGCTTCATACATTCATACATTCATTCAACTATTCATCCATTCAACCATTCATGGTATGGCGGATTTCCACTGTGAATTATTACTTTTCCGTTTCAATTTTTCGCAATGTGCACACACACACACACACACACGCACACCCATATAGGCGCGTATATAGAATATATTTTTATTTTATGCATAAAAATTGGAAAATTTGTTATTGAAAGTGTTTGTGCAACACCATCCATAACTTGCTTGCACTCCCTAACCGTATCGGTACGCAGGGTTGCTTTGTAAATTGATGTTTTTGCGCCTTCACACATTTATTGGCCACGCGTTTGGCATTGGGTTGGGCGGGTGTTGGTTAGTGTCGCGGTATTTTTGGTTTTCCGTGTTTTTATTTTTATTTTTTTATTTTTATTTTTATATTTTTATTTTATTTTATTAATTTTCGCTGGCGATATCTCGACAACATTTTAGGTAGTGTGGGTTTTATGTAAGAAAATATGTAAATATGTTATATTTTGGCTGCTCTTGATGGATTTATGTTGCGCATTGGCATCAATTTTTCATTACTGAATGTATGCAACGATGTTGCATGGTTCTCTTTTTGCTGCTATTCATTTGTTGCAATGGATTTTTGTGCGCACATTTGGGTTATCATGCATTTTTTTTTACACGTATGCTTTTGATAAGGGTTTATTTATTTTTTTTTAATTTCATAGCGCGGATTTTAATACTCTTGTTCTTACTTTTGTTAATTCAGTGCGGATGGCGCGCAAAGCCGTGTTATGTTACAGGATTTTTCCGCACATAATATTTGTTTTTTTTTTTTCAAATCTATTTCGCATGACACACAACGACTTTTTTTGCACAGTTTTTTATTTATTAACATTTTTAAATATTTTTTTGCAATTTTTTTTTTAATCTTCTCCGCTTGGCGCGAAAATTTAATTTGATGTGCGGTCGGCGTGTAATTTGTTGCATACAACATGGTGTTTGTGTCGTTTGCGGCAATGCAGTTGAATGCTATAAAACAAATACATATACAAATATATGTACATATTTACTATATTTACATACCATACACCAAAGTGTCGCCAAATAAATGGCGTGACTTTTACTTGCAACCCACTTGCAACAATCGCACCGCATAGGCAGCGGTTTTTGTTGCTGTTTCTTTATTACAGTTGTATTTTTTTTTTTACAATTTTAATGTAAAAATGTTTTTGTGCTTTTTTCACATTTTTTTTAATTTCATTTCATTTTCATTTTTTACATTTTGCTAGCTGCTGCTGCTGCACTCGCTGTTATTTATAATTTTTAATGCATTAATTTTTTGCAATTAAGTGATAAATTTTTGCGGTAAGGTTTTGTGATTTTCGCGGTGTTGCTGCAGCTGTATGGAAAATGTTTTATATTTTTATTTTATATATTTTAATTTTTTTTATACACTTTTAATATTTTTTTGTGCTTTTATTACCAATTTTGTGCACAAAAAAATCTTTGTTCTTTTTTTTAAGACATACATAACTTTTAATTAAATTAGAGTGATAGGCGTGGCGAATATGGTGTTTTTTTTTAACAAAAAGGGGAGCACGCGGGTCGCCAGGCGACATTAACGTGTGTTTTGTGGTTTTGCATTTTAAACTGTGCGGTTGGAGCTTTTATAGCATCGACATTGCAGCACAACAACAATGTAAGCAAATTTTAATTATTTTTAATGAATTATCTATTTTTTGTAGCTACATTTAAAATCCAATAATTGCATTTTTTCCTCGTTATGATTTCAGAAAATTTTAATTAATTTAAATGAAATTATAGCAAATTGTTATATAAAAAAAAATGCCTCAAACGTTAATAAAAATAATTACATTTTATTTTAAATTATGGTATAAGTTTTTCCAACTTAGATCAAGTTTCATATATTTTCAGGAGTTTCTGGCCAAAGAACATATTCGATTTTAAGAGAAGCGCGAGTTAAATAAATTTTTTTCTGATAATTTTAGGAATTTATAGTGCACGTCATCATTTATGGAAAGATGCATTAATTTTTGAATTGAAAATTTTATAAAAAAATTTCTTAAAAAATATTCATAAGAAATTTTAGCAGAAAATTTTCATAGAAAAAAATTTGCAGTTCCCAGGCAGGACGTGAATTCTCATATTAAAATATTTTGAAGAAAATAAATTTAAAAATATATTTAGAAATATTTATTTCAAATATTTTGAAGAAAATAATTTTAAAAATATATTTAGAAATATTGATTTTTTCTCTTGCTTTCCAGTTAAGCAAAGCTCGAACAACGTTTTCCTGCACGTTGGTATAATAAAAAAAAAAACAAAAAAAATCTTACAAAAATCCTTTCACAAAATTTCATATATCGAATGATTGCATTAAAGACATTAAAAAATAAATATATTTAAAAGAAAATAATTGGATAACAATTTGACAACAAAAAATAAGCTGAGAAATAAATATATATAAATTACGTGATAAACGTAAAAAGACTCAAACGGCTTGCGAACAACAGCAAAATTATGATGGATCACCAATCAAGCAACACCATCAACTTGCAACAGCCATGTTGCAAAGAAATGTGGAAAAAAATACAAAACCTGAGCAGCAACCAATGCAATGCAATGAGGATTAACAGCAAGTAGAAGAAGAAGCAGTCCAAAAAAAAAATAATAATAATAGTCGCGTAACAATAGCAAAATAACAACTGCAGCAGCAATAACAACAAGCGGCTTATAATATTGGCTAAAAGAAACAATGTAGCCGTAATGGTGGTGCCACGTACATACAAAGTCAATACGATTTTTATTTTTTTTAATATGTTTTTTCATCATATTTTTTCACTCTTCGATTTTTAGTTTACAATCTCGTCGCTCGATTTTTTGGTAACTATTTTTATAATAATTTTTCGCTTTTTTGGCTGTTGAGGTTTACTGAAATTTTTTTCTTTTTTTTTCTTTTTAAGCCACCTTTTGCACTTCACTGCAATATTGCGGCCAATTCTTCTTAGCCTGGTATTAACGAATATATACATTATGTAGCAATATGTGCTTTGGACGCGCTCAGCCCAACGATCCAACCGAGCGACTGTCCAGCCGGCCTTTTCAGTATTTGGATGTGTTTGAGTATATACATACATACATATTTATGTTATGTATATGTGTATATGTATGGTATATATGTATAAAAAAAAGCTTATACATTTTTATGGCGGATTTGTGTGATCCGTTGCAATTTTGTGTTGCATTGTTTTGTGGCCTCAAACGTGTTCGATTTTTAAGTTTAAGTTTAACTTTTTTCCGCATAATTTTTTTTTCCTTTTGCAGAGATTTTGTGTTTTTTCACATTTGGCGTTTTTTTTTTATTCATTCATTCGAAGTGCACTACAATGTTTCTAGGGCCAGTGCTGGTATAACTGAACGACTGACTGAATGAAGGACTGACTGAGTGACTGACTGTGACGAGCTGCCCTTCTCTATGGTTGCTGTTGTTGTTGTTGCTGCTGCTGCTGCTGCTGTTGTTGTTGTTGTTGTTGTTGTTGTTGTTGTTGTTGTTGTTGTTGTTTTGTTGTTGTTGTTGTTGTTGTTGTTGTTGTTGTTGTTGTTGTTGTTGTTGTTCGCATGGTCTGACTGCCTAACGGTGTGACTGAATGTCTGGCCATTCGTCGTTGTGTTCATCCGCCAATCTGCGGCTCTTTTGTCTACGCTTGCAACGTGCAATGCCACAGCATAGCCAAGAGCATAAAGTGCAACCGATCACCGAATCAGCCAGCCGGCCATCCAACCATCCGACCAGTCACTCAGTCAGTCAGCCATACAGCATCCATCCACCATGCTCATTATTTTTATATGATTTTTGCGGTTTTTAAGGTTCTCATGCCAGGTTGTCATAATTTTTTGCTCATCTTCCACGCTACGTTTTTTTTTTTTGCATGGCTCATAATAATGTTTTTTTTTTGTACGTTTTCAATATTTTCATTTTTTTATGATTACCACTTTTAAGCAATTTCCTTGCTTTTCGGTTGTTTTTCATATTTTTTTAATTTTTTTAATATTACTGTTTTGTTTTTTTTTTTTGCTTCACTCAGTTATATGTGCAACAAAGATTATATTTGTTATTATTTTTTCAGTTTTTTTTGTCGTTTCGAGGCGCAAAGGGGTTATAGCGGCAGGTTAAGTCTCATATAATATAAGCATTCTTTTTTTTCGCTTTTCTCCGGATATTGTGTGCGCGGCAGTTGTTTTAAGGTTGAAGGCAGTCGTAGTTAACGACATGTCCGACCGCATTATCGACGGGTCACACGAACATGAAACAACGGCGACAACAACAGCAAGGAAAATTTGAAGAACTCTTACAACGAAGCTTGGAAAAGGCACTGATTATACAAGAACAACAACACAGGCTCAGTGAAGAAATCTTCAAAAAAAATATGTATAATAAAATGATGCTCTAAAATTTGTTGTAAATATATGTACGAGTATGTACTTTTGAAGTGAAGCAATCAATAAAATTTAATAAGAACTTTTAATATAATTACATTTTGAATATTTTTCGCTTTTTTTGGTTTTTGTTTTCGTGGCTGGTATAATTGTGGGAAGAGGGTGGCGGTGGCGTAGTTCACCATTACTCAATGTCAATCAATGGGGTCGAAGGTTGCGGAATATTATGGAAAGGCAGCGCATAGTGGGAATAGTATGTATGTATGTGTGTCTTTGTATATAAATGAGCGCCCTAAAAATTTGTTTTTGCTGTATTTCAGCTAGATTAAGAAAAGCCGCAACTCAGAGAAAATTTTAATAATTTTAAAAATAAAATTATTACAAAAAAAATTCTCATCCGTACTATGTACCGAGACTATATGTTGTGTCCAAGTAACGGTTATATGTTATGACATCAAATAATGGTTTTTAGTACCGTTTAATCTTGGTATGAGATATGTTAAGCAAGACGCCAGTCAGATAAGTATTTTAGGAGAGAAAATATAATTTAACAGATGTCCAGTGAAAGTCAATCAAATTTATTGCCTGTTAAGTCAGGATCCGTTGGTTCGATCCCTGCCATAAGGAGTCTGATGAGGATGCGGTGATCTCCGAAACAGCTGTCACTTCTACCATTTTTCTTTGTTGTATAGCAATATATTTAATTCATACAAACTAACCAGGCCTTTTAGATCACTATAAAATAACAAACAAATTTATTTTCGTAGATTTTTACTTAGCTAAGTCAATAAGAAAAAAATTTTTTTACCATTTTCTAAATTAATGTCCATCGAATTGCACCATTATGTGTGTCAAATTATTTCGACTAAATCTTTTTCTATTCTGATTTTGGCAAAAGATTGACTATTTAAATTAGTAAATCAGTTGTTAGCAAGAAAGAAACATATTTTAATTGAACTCAATTTATTTCCTCATATTCAACGCTGAAAATTTAATTGGCAATAAAAATCAGTAAAGATATACATATGTATATATGCTTAAGCAGCAGTGGTACCAGTAACTATTCACAGGGGGAGCGGGAAAAATTTCATACCACTTAATTCAAAAATTAAATTCATGATCCATTACTTTGAAAAGGGGTCAAAATCTCAAGCGCACGGTAAAATAATTTCAAATATATATATTATCTACCTACTATTGTTTAAAAAGATGTTAACTTTTGCTTAAAAAATCTATTTTTTTTTGTACTGGGGGCACGAAATGTATCCCATGGCCTCCAGTGGAATGCGACGCTGAAATATGAGAAACAAAAATACATGCACATACGTGTACATGTACGAGTATGTATACAATTTATTTGTTGTCTATTTTATTTATTAATAAAACTTTATAATTGTCAAATTTGCCAAATTTAACGCGGCGCGCACGCGAGCATGAGAGGATATATTAGTACATACTCGTACATACATACGTGTATGTATGTGTATCCGCTTAGAGGCGAGAGGTTGCTTAGGCAGATTCACAGGGTAAAGATGATTGGGTGAAAAAATGGTGCGTCATTAAGACGTTGTTGTTTAAAATAAGAAGAATTAAAGGAAATTTTAGAAATAAAGAGATTAAAAATTTCAAAAATTAAAAAAAAAAAAAAAATTTTAAATAAAAAAAAAGAATAAAAATATATATAAATAAATAAAAATTACATGCAACACATGCGAGTTTTTTTCCTGTTTATTCATTTTTTCCTTTTAATTTTTTAATAACCTAACAGTTTAATTTTTTTTCTTTAATGTAATAACAACTACGTTGCGTATGTAAATATGTTTGCTTGGAGTCTGTCGTCAATGGAGTCGCATTGTAGTCATGACATACCGATTATGCATTATACATATATATTTATATCCATATGTAAATGTGCATATGTATGCACGCACGCGTTTGTTTGTCATTGCCTGCTCACTCACCTTTAAGATTAATGGCGGTATATTTAATTTGTTTTTGGGTGTTCTGATATTCATTTGTGTGTTTCGTTATTGTTTTTGTTTTTTCTCTTTTTGTTGCTTTATACTTTTAGCTTTATATGGCTTGTATGCTCTTTCACTGCTTACCTTTTCGTGATACAACCAGAGAAGGTGCATAGGCTTATACTTGAATGTACATACATACGTATATGGTATAACATGCGTGTGGCAGCAGTATCAAATACTGAAAACGAAACAACAACAACGATAGTAACAAAGCCACTCATCACTACCATAAAGCATAAAAACGTGTTTGCAGTTGACAAAAATGATGCTGGTGGCCTCTCTCAGGGCAATCCACACACACACATTGTTTTGTTGCAACTGTGCATAAGCAGGCGGATTCTTATACGTGAGTGTGCCACACATGCCTTTTTACTTGGCTTTCATTTATTTCTTTTTATTCTTATTTTTATAATATTTATATTTTATTTTTATCTTTATTTTTTTCCTTCCACTACTTTTTTCTTCCAAATGCACACGCACAACAAACCCTCTGCAGCATATCCTTCGAATTAAATATAAAAAAAAAAGAATTTAAAAAAAGTCATAAAAAATGTGTAAAAATCAGCAAAGAAATCACAACGTGGGCGACATTTTACTGCTGCCTGATCTGGATTTGTTTCACTTTGCGCTTGGCTCCTGCCTTTTCTAGTATTTGTTTACCAGGACTGTGGTGTGTTGCACTAGCTTGTGCAACAACATGCATGTTTGCATATTTCTATTCGCTTCGTTTGCGTGCGCTGACTGGTATGTGACATGTAAACACAGGCTCTAAATGCCATAAAAATGATACTACGTGTGCCATAATGGTCGAGTCAAGTCGCTAAACTATTTTAGGGTGGCGAGAAGTTGACACAAAGGCAAATTGCGAAAATAATTGTAGATAAAAAAAAAACTTGTTTACATTTTAAGCTGTTACTGTTGTTGTGTTTTTTATTATTACCATTTCGGTTTATTGTCGTAGATGTGTGCTGTTGCAAGAATTACGGTGTTTTACAGTAAGTGCAATAGATGAACCAAATAAGGTAAAATGGACCAAAAATATAGAATCCAAAATATTATTGTTTAAAGAAAAATATAATGTATAATATTTTTAAACTTGACATTTTTCTCATGAAATTTAAAACTAAAAAATTTTTTTTTTTCATTAAACTAAAAAATTAATTTTTTTAAGTTATCTGTTACTTTGAAGAGATCGATAATTAGTTTTATAATAATTACACCCATAATTTTTTTGCGTTTTTTTCGGCATGAAAAATTTCCATTTTTACATAGAATTTTAATAATTTACATTTTTCATTATTTTTTCTTATGGCAAGATCATTGCTTTTTTTTTTTAAATAAAAAAAAGATCAGTGTAACTTATATTCTTTCAAAAGGTTTATAGAAAATTGGTTGTTAAAAAATCTTGGCGAAAATTAAATATTTTTAAATTAAAAATCAAATAAATGTTTACAAAATAATCAAAAATAATTAATAAAAAATTAATTCACATTTGATAAGTATTTAACCGGAACACTTTGAATGCTTTTTTGCTGAATTTTATTTTTTTTTTTAATTTGACAAAATCTTTTAATTTAAATTACAAAAATAAAAATAAAATCAAAATATATATAATTTATGTAATTACGTAAAATATGTATTGTATGTTTAAAAATAATCTTGACAAAATCTTTTAATTTAAATTACGAAAATAAAAATAATAAATAATATATATATGATAATATATGTATGTAACTATGAAAAATATTTATGTTTAAAAATAATATTTTTAAATGCTTCTAAATACTATAAAGTACGTAAGCTCATTTAGAAATTTAATTAAAATTTTTTGTCTGCCTGTTAAAAGTGAAAAATCAGCTGGGCAAATATTTTATTGATTTTTATTTTTTAGCTCCGAAATAGTAGTTTCAGAAAATTTTAAATAATTAAAATTTTTAAAATAAATAAATTGCATTTTATGTATAATATTAGCTAAATTATGTAACAAATTTCAGTTTTTAACTGAGATAATTTCGTTTAAAAACCAGAAAAAGGCATTTTTGCCACATTAAGTTGCGAATCACAGTAGCTTTTGAATATATAGGTACATATGTATGTAAGTGCAACTCGGTCCACAATACACGCCATTTGCACTTAGCTGAAATGAATGCAACCGAACAAATTATTCCGAAAACCCCCAATGTCAATGCAATAATGAAGACAAACAACCACCAAAGTGGCGGGCGGCGCAGCGCGCTACAGCAGCATAGCATGGCTTAGCATCCAAATGCAATACATATAGGTACACATGCATATTGCATATATGGTACATACATAGAAGGTGAGTGAATGACTCTGAGTGATGACATCCAAGCGGTGGCGCAGCAACAACAACGAGAGTGGACAATATTACCGCCGCCTGCCTCATCATGTTGCATGCATATGTACATAAATATACATACATATATACATACACATGTAGATACACATGCTTGCATTTACCTGTTGGATACAAATCTCCTGCTGTGCGTGGCGCTGATGTGACATGAATACGTTTACTTATTTGATGGACTGTCATTGGTGTTGTGGCAGACAGACGGACGTTGTTATTGCCTTTGCTGTGACAAAATACAATACAATGTTTATATTTAGTTGTTGAATTTGTGGTTGATTTGTTTGTTTGATTGCTTTCCGATTGTTTCTTTCATATAGTTTTATTTATTTATTTTTTCTTTTTTTTTATTTATTATTTTAATTTTTTTTGCCCTCTCTTCGTTGTACGGTCTAAGAAGATATTATTTACATATTTATAAAAGGATGAAGTGCAATTTGTAAGAGTGGCATAATGCAAAGAAATGAGTTTAAATTGAAGCCTTATAATATATAATATATGAGACAGAATGCTTAATTAGCTAGATTTTTTTAAGGTGAAAAGAGAGAAATTAATTAAATTTTACGTTAAAAACTTAAACAGTTTCTTATTACCAATTCGTTTAATATGCTTGATCATAGTTTCTTTGAAATTTACTTGAAAAATAAGTGCAGTTATATGCAGTTGTACGTATGTATATGTATATCCCTCCTCACAGATCGTACACATTTCGAAGAAATAGTTGTCTTGGTAACAAAAAAAAAAATATTTTTTAAAAGTGCAATTTCGAAAAACAAATTTAAGAAAATCTCTGATAGCCTTGTCTCACTTAGTGTGGTAGAAAAATAAAATTTTTCGTTTAGTTTCAGTCAATTTATACACCAATTTCTCAGCCTCGAGGTTTGAAAAAAAAAATTGAAATTGCTTTATCATGCAAAAATTGAGTTCTCAGTCAATGGAAATACAGTTTTTTCGATTTTTCGATTATATTATTCTACCTCTGCCTGTGCATGGAACGCATAAAAGGCATAAGAAAGTTTTTCAAAGTTTTTTTTTTTTTTTTTATTAAAAAACCAAAGAGTAGTTAAAAGCAAAACATTTTTAATAATTTTTTCACAGTTATCTTTAAGTCTGTAATAATATCAATATAATCTTTTCAGTTTTAAACCTTTGAAAATAGAAAAGCCAAAAGTCCATTTTTTTCCTAACTCGAGTTAATTGCTTCTGATTTGCGACCACTAATATAATTGCTAACAACACATTTGTAAAAAAAAAAACACCAAATGACGCCAATTTTTGTGCTGACATCATAATTGCAAACACATGTGGCAAATCAACAAGCCAAAAGTTGGTACTGAGACAAGAAAAATTACAACAACAACAACAAAAAAATTAAGTATGGTTGCAGTAGGGGCGATTAAGTTTTCGACGTGGTGGTGTATCAAAACAAAACAAAAAAAAATTAATTTTGAAAAAAAATTTTAGTGCAAAAATTTATTTCTAAAATTTCATACATATTCTTAAACTACTAAATTATTGTATTTATTAAGAAATTTAATTTTGAAATTTATGTTTATTTTTTAACTAGTTAGCGTATAATTTTTTGTGCTGGAAAAGTGGGAGGAGAAACTAATTAATTAATCAAAATTAATCATAAATATTAAACTTTTGGAATAAATGTAAATTAATTAATTAAAAAATTATTTACTTTTCAATAAAAATTATCAACACATAAAATTACAAATTTTCCATTCTCAAAAAAGTTACATTTATTTCAAAAATTTAAAGTTTTTCGAAACAAAAATATTTTTAAAAATTTTTTTAAACTAATTTAAAATGTTTTTAACTTTGAAATTTATACCCATATATTTATTTATTTTTTAAAATTGTTAAAATTGTTTTCGTTTAAGTTTTAAGTTTTCAAGTTTGAATATACAAAAAAGAACAAAAAGAAGCAAAGAAAAAATTTAATAAATTGATTCAGTCAGAATAAAAGTTTTAGCAAAAAATTTTTTTTTTGAAAAAGGTTTATTTTTTTTTTAATTTTATATATGTATTTACGTGCTTGAGAAGTTTCAAAAATTAAAGTTTAATTTAAGAAGTTTTTTTTATTATCGAACCTTTCCTTAATTTTTTTGTTTTAAAGTTTTCAAATACTATTAAAATAGTATATATTTTATCCACGTAATTAAGAAGTTTAAAAAATTACTATGAATTTTTTTTTTGACTCAAATCTTTTTTTAATATTTTTTTTTTTTTCAAATAAGGTATCGTCACCTTGTAGATGGTATAAAAACATATATGCCAAAATATCCATGCCGCAAGCAGCACTAACATACCCATAATTAGTAGCTATATACATACATACATACATACGTACATATGCATGCATTTAACTGCACCCTTGCCTCATTGCATTTCTATTTAATTTTATTTTAGCGTCACACAACATTCTTCCGTCCGTCCATCTACCACTAGCCGTATAATTTCTGTGTTTACTGTAATGTTAAAATTATAACGCATAAGTCACGAAATCGCTTAAGGCGGCTGTGGCTGTAGCAGCTACATACATATACCTACATACATATATGTATGCAATAAGCAGCAGAAAAATGCGCTATGAAAAAATATACAAAAAATAAAATTAAAAAATTAAAAAATAAGCCATAATAATTCGCTTAGCCTGTAAAGTAGAAAACACATACATATATGGTTATATGTGTATGTACATATGTATGTATATTTGTAAGAATTTATTTGGTACAGCAATTGCAGTTGCGGGACATGTTGCAGCCAGCCACTGCCGTCGCCACCGCCGCATACGTCATTGGCGTTGTTGCTGCATGTGAAAATCTTTCAACACGAAACATGAGTTCTTTTTTCCTCCTGCGTCTTCTTCATTATTTTTTAATTTCATTTTATTTTTTATGCAACACATTTGTGTGTGTGAATTTTGAAAAAAAAAACACTTTTTTGAATTATTTTTAATTTTTGTATTTTTTAATTTCTTTTTTTTTTTTGATTTTTCAATTTGTAAAGCTTTGCAGGTTGGCAGCCATATTCCAATGAGGCCTACGTAAACGCAAACTAAAAATGTAGGCATATTGGGGTTTATGTGTGCGTGTGTACGGTTGCATTTGTGGCTTGTATAGTAAGTACATACATACGTGTATGTACGTGTATTTGTAAGTATTCTGCCATATGTAAGACTAATTTTATACGCGCTGCCATAACAACAAAATGGTTTATTAAGAAGGGAAATGAAGCGTTTGCTATGTAGAAATTAAAAACAGCAACAGCAAATACTAACACAAGCAACAACAACAATAACAACGCATTGCAATGCGCAGAAAATGTGCAATTTACTGCAAAAATAATACACTCTGCCATACGAGCGTTCATACATTCATATTAATGTACATACACGTGTATGTGTGCATCTGTATAGGCGCTGGTGGAAAAGAGAGCGCACAATGCACTGCCAGCGGCGTTGAACATTGCAAAAGTTGCAGAAGATGATAAAAATAGTAGGAAAAAATTTTTTGAAAAAAAAAATAAATAAATTTAAAAAAAAAATTAAAAACAAAAAACTACAAATTGTTGGCGGAGGGGGTAACCTCTAGTATATGTAGAGTGTATGTACATATGTGCATACATAGCACAGCATAGCTACAACCGTTGCGGCATGATGGCGTGCTGAAGTTAATTAACCGACAATTTTCTGCTTTTTCTTCATGTTTATGCATTGCTTCAGCGCGTTTTTGATACGTAGTAGAATATTTTTATTTTTATTATTATTATTTTTTTTTTGGTATTTTTGCCAATACAAATTCTAGCTGCATAGCTTTTTTGCACTTAATTTAATGTTTTTTTTTTTTTGCTTTTGATGTGTCTCAAAAAACAAAACCAGACAAAATGCTATGCAAAACATATGTGAATTATTCAAAGTTTAAATGCATAAGTGGCACTAATAACCAGCTCAAATACGCGCTAGTGATTGAGTGACCGTGAAGTTGAGGGGGGAAAAATAAAAAAAATTAAATTTAAAATTAAAAAAAATTAAGATAATAATAAAAATGGGAAGAAATTCAAAAAAAAAATGTTGAAAATATAAATTAAAAATTCAAATTTAAATAAAACCTAAAATAACTAGCGCACAATTTGTTTTTCTATATGCTTTTAACGAATTCATGGCAGCAATTATGCTTAAGCCACATATCATTGACCTTTCAACGTTTAGAAAATCATATAATAAATAAATAACTATATAGTAGTGACTGCAACAACAAAATAAAACCAACAATTCCTAACCAAAAAAAAAAAAAATAAAAAAATAAAAATAAAAAAGAACAAAAATAAAAATGAAAAAAAAAACTCCTCTACATCCCTCCTACAGCATCACTTCACGCTCACATTATCTCATTTTCAGTCTTAACATTTGTTGTTGTTATTTTAGTTTAGCCTTTCACGCTTACATTTTGTCGCTTCGAAACTCCCTCCAACTGTCTAATAATAATGAAATATTTGTAGAAATTCTTCAAAAGATACCAATTCTTCTTTTGTTCTCATACAAATTCAGGCATTAGCTCTTGATATAATTTCTTTCTTTCTTAGTATGTATATTTGTGTATATTGTACATACATATGGTATGCTTAAGCGCATTCTTTCACTCGCTACGCCACATAATTCAACCAAAAGCAGATAATTTGATCTTTTTGCTCTCAAAAAAAAAAAAAAAAAAAAAAATTAAACTTATTTCCTATGGTTTTGTAGAGGGAGTATTAAATTACCTAAACCGCAAGGAAACATTTACATATACGTGTGCATACATTCATATATTTATGTATGCTTAAATTTCTACATATTAGAAATATTTATATGTATGTACTATGTATATTTTCCAATGAGAAATTAAGGGAAAACCTGTCTTGGGTTTGGCTAAATTTTTTTAATTAATATTAAAAGTTAATTTAGGGGATTCTGAGTGTTGAACTTTGTTCTATACATCGTCCTATGCTTTCTCAGGAAAATTTGTAATATTTTTCCTTGAAGCGAAACTCCCTTTTTATACAAATGAAAAAAGATGTTGCTGCAAGTGTAGCAGAAAAAGAGGTCTCAACAGTGAACTTCCAGTTGAAATCAGAACAAAAATGCTCTCTAAAAGCTTAAATAAACTTTAGAGCTTTTTTGATTCCATTCAGAAAAACTGTACATTTTAATTTTATTTTTATTTTTATTTTTATTTTAATTTTTATTTAATTTTAATTTTAATTTTAGTATTAATTTTTATTTCAATTTTCATTTTATTTAAGTACTTAACTTATGAGGACCATAGAATGCCTACCGTTTTCGAAATAATGTAAGTATGTTTTAATATTTTATATTCTTGTACATACATATATGTATGTGTGTACGGCCATTTAAAGCCTCCCTAATGGTTGCCCTTTCTACTTAGGCATCTTGTTGCGCTTGCAGCAACACATGTTGGGAAGAGTAAAATAAAAAAAAAACTAAAAAAAATTATTATTAAAAATTATTTATATATATATATACAAACCTAAGTAAAATTAATAAAAATAAAAAAAAAATTCTACATATTACTAAAAAAAAATATGCAACAACAAAAACCTTTAAAATTATATAAATCCAACTACGCCAACAAGTCAACTCAGAGTCTTGAAGCATAACCAATAATCTAAGAAAGAAGCAGCCAAACAACCGCAGCTAGTCACTCACTCACTCACGTGCATAAATGTTGTTTGTTTTATTTTCGTTTTTGTTGCACCAATCGAACGATGAACCAGCGATTGAGCTTATAATAATGATAAGCTGGTTTTTAATCAGAAAATTTATTGTACACATCTCTCACGTATGTACCTACATACAAACCATATAGGTATACTCGTATGCGAGTTTTGTGTTGTGAGTCGTTGCAAGTTCAAGTTGATGATGGGTTATGGTTGGCCATAATTATAGGTCCTGTCAAATGCTAAATGAAAACGATACACATGCATAATCATATGGAGGTGAACACGCAGATATCTGTACTTATGTACATATGTTTGTATGTGTTTATATATTTTTTATAGAATACACCTTTTATATGAAATATCACATGGCCTTTGGCTTATAGAGCGCAGTCTGCCTTCAGGTGTTTTTGCAGGAAAAAAAATATTGCTGTATATTATTTTTTTTTTGTTAAAAAAAAATTAAATGTTGTCGATTTTATTCGCCGTTTAGCGTATCACACGCTAATGCATTATTATTGTTATTTGAGAGCTACTTTTTTGATGTGTGTGTTTTTATTTTTTTATTAATATTAGAAAAAATTAAAAAATAATTATTAAAACTGATTACTTAAAATTGTCTATATGAAAAAATTATGTACTTAAATTTTCAAAGCTTTCAACATAATTTTAAGATTTTTTTAAGGCACTTTTTAAATATTTTTAAAAATTAATAAATTTTTGATTCGCACTTACCGCTTGCACTTGTACCGAAATTGTCTGAAATTGAAAGAAAATAGTTTTGTTAAAAATGGAAATAAGCAACTTCAAGTATTTTTATTACATTTTAAAATAATTTGTAATTTCATATACTAAAAAATTTAATAAAAAGTAATAATCATATGCAAATATTACATATTATATTTTATACAAAAAATTCATAAAAGACTTTGTCTAAAAGATAGCAGAAAAAATTATTTAAGACATTTAAAAAAATATATATTTTAGTTTAAAAACATTTGAATAATTCTAAATATTTTTTTTTTTAATTTTTTTAAAAGATAGCAGAAAAAATTATTTAAGTCATTTAAAAAAAATATATATTTTAGTTTAAAAACATTTGAATAATTTTAAATATTTTTTTTTAATCTTATTTTCCACTCTCAAAAAAATTAATATGAATGAAATCTATAGAGAAAACTTAACTCTACAGCATTTATACCCGTACATATCTCGTACATATAAAATTAATCAAATTAATGTCAAACTCTTAATAAATCTTTATTTACATAAGAGCAACATGCCACACTCATCGTTTATACAAATGTGACAAGCGAACTCTAAAGTTTTTTTTAATACACTTGCCTTTATGGTGTCATCAGAAAATCACCAAAAATATTAAAGTCTACAATATTTCACTTTAAAACTAAACAATCACCAGATTCTATTTATTTAAATCGATTTTTTGTTTTGGAATTTCATTCATATTTGTGTTTGTGTGCGTTTATAATAACCATGCAACAACTTAAGTCGCGCCCAAACAAAATCAAATAAACATTTTAAATCTAAAACAACAATGCTAAGCCAACCAAAGCCGTGATTTGTTTTGAAGTATCGGTGTATTTTTGGGGTTTTAATTTAATACTTTTGAGTTTCCTTGCTTTTTTTTTGTCTAAAACACACACATACAAACCCATAAATATTAGGTAAAGCATTGAAATGTGTGGCCACATATTTATAACATTTTGTCTGTTGGTATTATTAGCGAATAAAAATGAAATATATGTTTAGCCATCAATCAAATTTGGTGTAGCGTATAAGTCGTTTGCATGTGTGTGTGCGTGTGTGCGTGTTTTTGGATGAGCAAAAGTGAATGAATGTACAAATGAATGAATGGAAATTAAACGGAATGTTTGCATTGAGTCTTGAATGAATGAGGAAGAAAAATGAAAATATTTTGGAAGCAGCAAGTCAGAGCGGCTGACACGGAGTGTTAAGAAAAACAAAAACAGCACATTTCTTTAAATGAAACAAACATTTTAGAATTTTTTCATACCGAAATTTAAGCTGCACATAAATCATGTCATGAAATCAGTAAATTAAAGGTTTTTTGTTAGCAATAAAGCTTGGGGCGTTAAAAAGGTTCATCAATGCAAAGTTTTTTAAATTTATTTTTTCATATATTGTATAAATTAAGGTTCCATTCGTAGGCGTTATGGCTTCACATTCTTTTATGGCATTTTGAGATTCGTCATCGGTAAATCAATAAAAAATTCACACACAAAATTTTATACTTCTGAAATTACGAATGCGTGAAATATAAAAATTGCAAATACAATGTTGAGACTTGTGTTCAATGTTTAGAGTTTTTCTTGGCATATAAATATAAAAATATCTTAAGAGCATGCAAAATTTAATTTTGTTTAACTTGGGATTTATGTACTGTAAATTTCTTAGAAAGTCAATAAAAAGTCATGATGAGCAGAATTCATTTAAAACTTCATATTTACTTATGTTTGTATGTTACTAGGTGAAAAAATATAGCAGTCAAATGAATTACATATAAACCACATTTAGTTTAGAGCTTCGTATTTTGAAAACGCACCTTAATTTTATTTAACGTAATTTTATTTTATTTTATTTTATTTTATTTTATTTTATTTTATTAAAATAAATAAATTCCCATTAGTTCTTTTTAATTTAATTATTTTATTCTGTTTTATTTCCATATATTTTATAATATTATATTATATTTATATTATTTTGTATTATATAATAATATATTATATTATATTATATTACGTTATACTTATTATATTATATTATATTATATTATATTATATTATATTATATTATATTATATTATATTATATTATATTATATTATATTATATTATATTATATTACATTATATTATAATAAATTATATTATATTATATTATTTTTTATTTTATTTTTGCTTATCTATTTTTCGATTTTTCATTTTATTTTAATTAATTTAATTTACTTTTTTTACTTTAATTAATTTTTTTAATTTCATTTCATTTGATTCAAAATTATATTATTTTTTTTTGTTTTTTTTATTTAATTTTTTTTTCAATTTATTTCATTTTATTTTACTTAATTTAATTTATTTCGATTCACTTTATTTTAATATAATTTAATACAATTAAAAATTCTTTTTTTAATTTTTTGTTTTGTTTTATTTATTTATGTTATTAATTTTATTTTGCTTATTTTATTTTATTTTTTTTATTTTATGAAATAAAATAATATTTCACTTTATTTAATTTTGTTTTTTACTTTTATTTATTTTATTATTCTTATTTTATTTTATGTTGTTTTGTTTCATTTCATTTTATTTAAATTTTTAATTTTTTTTACTTTATTTGATTTGTCTTATTTTATTTTATTTTATTTTTTTATTTCATTTTATTTTATTTTTGTAACTTTTTTTACTTTATCTTATTTTTCTTATTTTATTTATCTTGTTTTATTTTATTTTATTTTTTTTCATTTTATTTAATTTTATTTTACTTAATTTAATTTATTTCAATTCACTTTATTTTAATATAATTTATTTTTTAATTTAATTTAATTAAGTTTTTTTATTTTATTTCATATTATTTAATTTTTTTTATTTTAGTTTATTTTATGTTATTTTATTTTGATTCGTTTTATTTGATTTAATTTTATTTCATTTATTTTATTTAATTTTTTAATTTGTACACAATTTTTTGTTTCTCCTACAGCTTTTGTTAAATTCGATCCTTTCCAACTAAACCTTTTACCACAAAACCAACCAAAATAAGCGCAGCACAAAGTGCATTACTCCCTCAGTGCATAACAAAACTTGTCACATAAATTCAGCTTTAAGCAATAAAATTATATTTTTTTCCTAAAGTCAAATTTATTCGCTCCTTTTTTCATAAGCAATATATTTCCTTTAAATACTGTCCAGAAATGTACAGATCACTTTGATCGCGTTGAAGATCGTCTCTGTAAAGCCATAACCATTTGTCCCTGGTGAGCGATCAGCGGCATAAGCACAGATTTTTTCCAGTTTTCAAGCTAAAAAATCACAAAAATGATCATTGCAAAACTAAGCATAATAACTTTTCGCTTCAATGAAATGTGATCCGCAAAGGCGTGCGACGCGCGGGTACAGAAAAAGACTGCGATCAAGTGTATAGAGGCGAACAAAATTAAAAAAAAAAAATTAAATTAAAAGAAAAATATTGTAAAAGTTGCAAAAATGAGGAGTACAAAAAATAAACAAATGACGAAAATGTTGAGTGTTGCAAATACCTGCAGCACACCTCAAAATCACTGGGGGATATCAACGGCAAGGCAGCGCATTGCAATGACAACACGAAGTCAAGGAGTTAAGCTGAAGACATTTTTTTGCTTCTGCTGGGATGTAGGCTGTTGGCTGATCGCGCTGTGATCTTGGAAATTAATAAAAATGGATTTTTATTTATTTCCGTTTGCTTATTTTGAGATTTTTTACTTTTATAAGTACGATATACGAATGTATGCCTGTAAGTGGGTTTGTGACTGTGCAGCAAAACTTGAAGGCAGTTATTTTTTAAACATTTTATTCAACAGAATTTTTTGCTTTTCTCGATTTTTAAGCTCTTTTCATTCATTTACGCGCTTGTCACTCGCCGCACCGTCGCCATTCTTGATATTGTTATACGGTGTTTTTTTTTTTTTGTTGGTTGTTTTTAGTGCTTGTAAGTGCATTGTGTAGATTTGTTTCAGCGATGTTGTTGCTGCTGCTAGTTGAACACGCATTGAAACATGTTGTTGCGACATTGGCTGTACGCCGTACGCGTAGATGATGCTTTACCTACTTCATTTCATGCTTTAAGGCTTCATTTCATCAACAACCAGTCTTCACCGCTGCGCCTGTACGCCAAGTTCAGTACGCAGTCAATTCAGTTGACACTTGGTGTGGTGCCCAGTCCGCGTCCGAGGCTGAAGAGTTCATAAATAATCGTCTTTAGCGACAATATGCAGGCGGCGCGGGCTGCGGTGTCGCTTGACGGGTCATCGATTGATCGCGCGCCCTACTGCCAAGATCGCTAAAAACATGTCAATACACAAAAATACACACACGTATGTATGTGGTATGTGAACAGTGGCTTACAAGCTTAACGCTCATTCGCACCTTCGAGGGCGCGTAAAGTATTTTATTTTTAGCACAAGAAAAAAGATCAAGCACAGAAGTATACTTGGCATTATTTGGTGGCAGATTTCTTTAAAATTGCCAACCAAGTCCTATTTGGGGTTAGTGAATGCTGGTTGGAGTAGTTAATTCCACAAGCAACGCAACGCATCATCACACTGAACTGCCTGCCGGGCGACGCGGCACGCATTGCGACAGTATTTAGTTTAGCGGAGTCCATGTCACCGTCGTCTGCTGGTGTTGCCGCCAACTCAAGACACTGCAGTAGTGGGATTTGATTGCGGGCGCGCAGCATTTTAAACAGAGTTTCGAGGATTTTGATTTCAACAAAATGTAAACAATGTTCTTAAGCATTCCACTAACGTTTTTCCAGGCCAGCCAGTTGTCACTGTGAGTGCGCGAGACGCAATCATCACTGTCTTTGTCGCGTCGCGCTGTCATCTCATGCACTTTGGATTCACTTCACCGAAGTTCTGCTGATTTGAATTGCCCGTGTTCTACCCTTTTCACCACCTACACGTGTTTTGTCGTCATTTGGTTTTTTTTTATTGTTTTTCAATTTTTTTTTTTTTTGTTCTCTCTCCTCATTCTTTCTTTGATCGCAATACACTTCGTCGCATTTAAATGACCAAACCAAAAAGTGAGAAGCGAAAAGCCATTGCTTGCGAGTGCCAGTGCCGTTCCGTTCAGCCAGTTGATCCCATTTTAATATTCTAGATACCCAAATGAAATACGTGTCTGGCAGCGCAACAAACGTTTATTGTTTTGTTAATTGATTATAAAAGCATTTATATGGTCACACACAAACTATTGCCACACGAATTGTTATTGCGAATGGCTGTTGTGTGGTTGTATGTTTGTGTGTTTGTGTGTAGGTATACGTATTACTACAGTGCTAGTTTTGCTGCTGCTGCAAGCGCGTTCGTTGCATGCCTCAAAAATTTAAAATGCATACTGCATCGGCGCAATTCGCTTTGGCAAAAACAAAATTGGTATGCAAAATTGGTTTGGCGACACAACTGTTGGCTGAAGTGGTAGCGAAATTTGTTGCTGTTTATGGTGTTTTTATTTTCATAAAATTTTTCATTGTTTATTTGCAGTTGTCATTTCACCATTATTTTTGTTTTTTTTTCTCTTATTTTTATTTGCAAATATCGCTGAAGTCATAGAGTTGAGTATTAGTGGCGATAACTTCAAGCTTGCCAAAATCAGTAGCGCGAAGTATTTTTTTATTGTAATTTTATAAACTTTTTTGAATAATTTATATAAATATATGTGTATTTAATTTTTTTTTAATTCTCTATAACACTGCTGGAAGGTCATTGCAGGCCCGCAAACAGCCTTGAAACTAGGTTGGGCCAAAGCGTCTGCTTAAATGGATAATAAAATTGTGTGGGAAAGCTTTTTTAAAACGTTTTTTTTCTACATTTTTTTGCGCGCGAATATCACATAATCTTTTTTAATGAAATTTTAAATTTATATTTTTAAGTATTTTTATTTTAATTATCTGGTAATTTATGTATTTTAAAAAAATATTAAAACAAATTTTTCTTATTAAAAGGGAATAATTTATGAAGGCCTCAGTGGTGTCACGGTAATTGCAGCGTCAAAAAGCAATAACAAAAAGATAGGCTGCATCTCCGGATTTAAGCTGTCAATTTTGATGACGACTACTTCAAATGTACTAAGGACAACTATTTTCCGTCAAATAGCTGAATGGTGCTCTCGCTTGATTGGTAAGGTGGTGGCGCTGCCCAATGGTTTTATGTGCTCGGAAATGTAAATGTTGACGTAACAGTCGTCCAGAAAATAAGATGAACGGGACAAAGAGAAAAAAGGATATGCACTGGTTGCCTTTATTAGAGTGGCCATATAAAGGTTTGCAAAATCGGTGTCGGATACGTGGGAGAAAGACTTAGTCACCAAGTCCTGATATTCACCCAGTTTAATGCGTCGCCAAAATGAAGTTCTTTCAAATATTCCTGCTTTGCGCGCACATTCCGGCGGCATGAAAGGATGAAGTGGCTAAAAATACGCTCCACACTGGGTCTTTGTCGCGTCAATCGGAAAGGTTAGTCTCGACGACGAAGTCTCTTCAAATGATATGTGGCTTATTGTCTACTTTATCGAGCTTAAAAACTCCATTAACTCCACTTGGCTATCAACTGATCAAAAGATACAAGACCAAAACGATCATGTTGTCATACATAGACAGATAATATGCTTTAACCGGTCCTAATATCGACCCGAACGATTTTTTTGCCACAGCTAAGATACGAACTCGTCTCTGTGCTGAAAAGAGCGCGAGTAAAGAAACACTTGAAAGAGCCGTAGTTGAAAAGCTACATTTCTGCTCTCAAAATCTCAATATAAAAGAACTGTGGACTTCGCTAGAGAAACAATTGACGCTGGTATGATGAAGAATGTCGAAGTGCAGTATAAAGAAAATAAACTGTCTCCGTTACGAGCGCAACACGAGTAGTGTTACAACGCTACGGAGAGTTGAAGAGGGAAACGTAAGCATTTGCAGAGAAAACAGAGACTGAAATGCGTGAGAACAAGAAGAGAATTCTATGAAAAGATGCGTCGACCTTCTCGAATAGCTATCGCAAAATTTTTACCAAAATTTTTTTTTTTTAAATATAATTAAACTATTGTATAAAAAAAAGTATACGCCAAAGCATGTTTGTATAAAAAATCTATCAGAATTTGAAATACCTTAATTTTGTCGTCATTTTCTTTTAATTCTCGGAATGCGTTTCGAATTGCAATTATTTACATATATGTATATGTATGTATGCATGTTTGCAAATTAATTTAAAACATTATGCATTTGCATGCATTGAATATTCGGTTCTTTTCCGTTGTTTCCCCTACACTTATCAATTCCCTCCCACCAGCAAACGTTCATTATCTTCTTGTTCCGCTTCTTATCTGCACCATCTTTGCTTTGTGCGCATGTGCAACTTAATTGCCAGACATTAATCTTACGTTAAATGAGTGATATTGACTTGAAATGTAAAACCATTTTGTATTTTATATTCAACACTAACACATGTTGGTATAACTACAACCTACAAACATACGTGAATACATATTTAGTATAATGAGGAATGCACTAATTTAATTGTGAAAAAAATGCAGCTTTGAAGACGCCATTAAGCTTTAATCATATGTTTGTTGGTTCTTTGGTTGAAAGAGGAAGGTTAAGGACCGAAAGCGGCCGCACCTAAGCCATTGAGCAGGTTTTGCGAAAATTTCACTCGATTTTATAAATTCCTTAAGATCCTTCCAACATGGAAGATATGAGGTCTCAATCGGCTGAAAGACATCATCTTCTGTGCAATATCCACACACAGTTGATTTCACTTTACATAGATTAATACACCCATGTTAAGTTCTTCTTTGCTTAATGTAAGTAACAGTTTGCTCTGTCTACTTTCCACGCTGCCCCACAATAATTTAATTTAAATCTCTGCTTGGAACACATAGTTTTGGTCAATTAGCTTGAAGCTACTTTGGTTATTGGCATGATCACAGAAGAACCCAGCTCCTGGGCTTGCGTAATATTCGACCAGGTTTCCGTTCCTCGGTCGCATTTTACGTTTAGCTCGAGTAATCATATGTTAAAGGTGCTTTTGATGTTCACAAATATTTTTAAAATATTTAAGATTCAGAAATTTTATATATTTTTATTTTGTAATATTTTTAACCACTTATTTTTATTATTAATTTTTATTTTATTTTATTTTTTATATAATTTCTTATATACCTGCGAATTATTCCTTGTAAACAAAAGAATTTTTTTTTTCTTAGTTATTTTCAAAAAATCATCTACGCAAGTCCATTTCCAGCAGACTACACACAGGTTAAGGAATTCAAAAACTCATTACAGAACGGAAATGATAGCCGTTGGCGTTGGCTTTTGTGCTAAATAACATACCTACATACACGCACCTACATACATATGTACAGCAAAATGTATGTTGGTTTGTGATATTGAAATTTTGCGAAAAATACAGTAACAAGCATACATATATACATATTATACACACATATGTACATATATATGTAAAGCTAATTTAAAAGCAGTCTTGGTAGAAAATGCCAAAAAAATTTGCCATTTTACATTTCAACATAAAATACAAAGCAATCAAGTGGGCGGTGCACAGCCAGACAAACAACAAAAACAACTATTCAAAAGAGACAATGGAATAAATTGCAAATTATATACATACGAGTACATATGTATCTGTAAGGGTATATATGCACATATGTACATAGGTTTGTGTTATAAAAGTAACAAAAAATTAGCTTAAATTCAAATTAATTCGAATTTATTGCAATTCACTGTTAAATGAATGCCGAAAAGTGTACGTGTAAACTTCCGCATGTTGTTGTAAGTAAAGTTACCGAGGTGGCAATGAATTTAATTTAATAATGAAAAGAATAAATTCTTAAATAAAAATATTTGCTGCTCACGACATTGGTTGCTGATTTTAATTTTACTTTATATTTATTATTGTATTTAATTTTTTTTTAGTTTTTTTCTTGAGTTTAAATTTCTTTATTTTTTATTTTATTTATTTTTTTTTCTTTATTTTTTTATATATTTTTTATTTTTTTTCAAGAAGTTACAATTTCTAACATTTTAGCGATAAGCTTGGCAGGATTTTAATTTTGATTTTCTTAAAGAAATTTTTTGTTTAACGGTTTTTACTAGCAATTTGTAGGCATATTTGTAGTTTACACATCAACGAAATGCCGACAAAGCTCAAGTGAAGCGGCTCATTTCGACACTAGTTGAGCAAGTAGTAGAAATAAAAATTAATACAAAAAATTAAATAAAAAAGAAATGCATAAAAAATGCATGAAGCTGCAAATAAAGCGAATAAAATGGTAAAAAAAAATATATATATATATGAGAAAAAAAAATAGTGAAAATTCAAAAGTCGTTGCCGCTTTTGTTTGATGCTGTTGAGACTGATCACTGAAGCGGTACACGCGCGCGGAACGCTTTGAACGCTTTGAATCTTTGAAAAAACAAGAACATACATATGTATAAATGCATCTATTTGTATTCGCACATACTTACATGCATTTAGACATATGTGATATGTACATACATACCTACATATGTCTGATTTTGCATTCACAAAGCAATCGCATTCAGATTTTCTCGGTAAGTGATTCGCTAAACACAATCGCAACGTGCGCTGATAAGTGTTGTTTAAGCTAGAGTGGTTGTATATATGTATGTACCATATAAAAAGTAGAATAGCAAAAGTAGGCACCCCAATGCTTGACTTATGCATGTACACGTATGTATGTATATTTGCCTTATGTAACAGCATGTCAGTGCAGGCGGCAGAATCGCTTTGATTTTTGCTTGATTTCATTCAAATTCAAACTAAAGAGCCCTGCCAAAGAATAAAGCTAGATTTGAACAAAAAAAAAAAAAGAAGAAGAAAAATCCCAAAGATTGTATACCTTTCGTGTATACTAGCTAGCTAGACAAATATACAATTTTTGTTTTTGTTTTAAGTTATGAATTATGGCGTAAAAACCGATATCTGTATAATCAGTTATATGAGTGCTATATTTTATAAACATGAAATTTCCAGCTATCAACTTTTTATTCACTTTTTTAATATAGCAAATTACGTGTGACGCTAATAAATATTTAAAACACAATTTTTGAAAAATTAGTTGTATGGGAACTATATGTTATTTCGATACGATTTCTAAGATTTTTATATTGTGGCTTTCACTTATTATGACAACTCACTGTGTGAAGTTTCAAGCATCTGGAGTCAATATTAAAGAAGTTATTATTCAAAAACACGTTTTTGAACGAACATTTATATGGTTGCCACATGTTTTTGTTGTGCAATTTCAATGGTTTTTATTATGATAATTCTACACATAATATGTATGTGATATACCGAGTTTTATACCTTCAGCTAATTGGATATAGAAGTAATGAGCTAAAAACTCATTTTCGAACAGTCATTTGTATGGGAGATTAATTTTATAAACGCCCGATTTTGATTATGTTCAACATAAATTGTACATCGGCCAGTCGGAAGTGGCTTAGCATAAGGTGTAGATCATTACCTTAAGATGCAGATCACAAATTGGCGGCGGAGCTCGGCCAAATATTATTGCAGCACTTAAAAAGTTACATTTATATATTTTATATACATAAATAGAATATAATCAGTAAAAATTATGGTGGCATTACGTTAAAGGTATATAATTTCTTAAAAAAAAACACAAAATCAGCAAAATAGAAAACTCACTAAAGCAAAATGCCGAATTGTAAGAATAACAACACCAGTGAATACACTTATGGTACATACATACATACAAAAGTCAGACAGCATGGCATGCAAAATAGTTTCACATGCAAGTGGCATGCAAGCACTGATGCTTACTTGCCATACAACCGTATGTGGCATGCAAAGTTTCTTGTGTTTCGTCTTCTTCTTCTTTTTTCTTCAATACCAAAAGACCGTAACGCCATTTTCCATATAGACGAAACAGTGATGAAGCAGCAAATGACTTGGTAAAAAGCACACAAAAAGGTATGCTTAAGAACTTAGCAGTAGAAAGAAGAAGAAAAATAAGAAGAAGACGCGCACAATGGAGACCTCTTGCCTGTGGCATGCCGCAACAACATTTGCAAATGCGCTTGCGCGTATACCATAGTTGGGCGGAAGACGTTGATCTGCAGCCGTTTGCTGGCTTCAATATGCAAACGAGCTTCGCTGGCTGGCTGCCTGACTGGCTGAGTGGCTGATGTACTATGCAAAAAGCTAACGATCGCTAGCAGAAAATTTAGACGAGGGATGGAGGATATAAGAGTTTTGCGAGAAATTCGCGTAAGAACGGTAAAAGGCATTACAATGAATTCTTTTTTATTTTATTTTTATTTTTATTTTATTTTATTTTTTTTTTTTTGTTAAGCCAATGGCGGTGATTGCTGGTTGAAAGTGGTGGCGGCGGTTGTGTTGCACAGACTGCAGTATAAGATCCAGTAAGATCATTGTATCGTTGGATCGTACGAAACCGCCAAAAGGATAATCAGCAACAATTTAGTGTTATTACACCACGTTCGAGAATCGATCGAGATCGAATACCCGCGCAGACGCCGCAAGGCAAATAATGCCACTATGTACATACCGGCATATATATTTATATACATACATACTTAGGTATGTATGCATATGCAAGTGAAGACAGCAGCGTGCTTGAAAATATTGTAGCATAGCGGTAAAGTGATAGTTGTAGACAGTAAATGTAGATTAAAAAGTCGAGCAACAGTTGGGCTGTTTTTTTTTTCGCTGCAAGAAGACAACGATAGACAGGCTGTCGGCGAAATAAAACGATAGATCGATCGGAGCTGGAGATGGATAGTTTAGTGGTGCTTCAAGTTCAAATTGGAAAGCTAGGCTTGGCAGGCAGGCGCGGGTGTTGGCGTGGATCACTCACGAGTTGCCTAGTTAGATGCTGGAAAATATTGTTGGCGACTTTAAAGTACTGTTATATCAGTATATTGTCAATTTGATAGGTGAGCAGTGTGGAAGTGACCTATAGCAAATAAATATTTTGTTTTGCAATAAACACTCTACACGAGTGCATACCACAACAAAGTGAGACCGCTGCAGGAAAGGAGGAGAAAGGTAAAAAAAAAAGTTCAAATCTTCTTTTGGCTTCAAGATGATATTCCAATTTTTTTGATTTTTTTCATAGAAGAATCATTATTTGCGAACATTGTTGTTTTCGTCTTATGGCACTAGAAATCTTTTACTTCCATTTTTACCAACTCGCCAAGGCCATCAGCACAATTGGTACATTTTAATCAAATCTTGGCAAAATAAAGCGTGTTTTTGTAGACTTGTGGTTTTCAAAAAGAAATAAAACGCATAGAATTTAAAGTTATGAACAAGGATTTAGCTTTATTAAAAGGATAAGTATTTTCTATTTCGTTTTAAAATTGCTTTCCGCAGCTGGCTCGAATAAGTTCTAACTGAGAAGCCCAATTTTCGACTACTTTTGCAGCAATTGGGGCTGTATGCTAGTAATAATGTACCGAATGTTAGCGTCGAAGGGTAGCGACTTCACTTAAACCCACAAAAAATAGACCAGCGGTGTTTAATCGTGCAATCTTGGAGGTGACGCCAGAGATAAAGACGCCAGATAATGCGCTCGTCAATCGTTTCTTTCAATAAATTGACTGTTTCGTTGGCTGTAACATCGACTTGTTAGAACCAAAGGTCGCCCACATTTATTGTACATCCTCCAGTTCAGGCAAGAAAAAAATTATTTTTCAAGGTTCTTCGTCGTTCCCCTTTGATTGTAACACCATGGCCGGCTTCGTTTTTGCTAAAATATGGACCAATGATTCCTTTCGCACACAGAGAACTCCAAACAGTGACTTCTTGAACAAGTAACGGTTTCTCAATATTGACTTGTGGGTTATAATCACTCATACTATTCCTTTCAACCAAAAGTTAGAGTCACCGTGGAACAAGGTTTCTTATGGCCATCACGTTTTGAGTCTATCCACCGAACATACGGCAAGTATGATGGTATGGTCATGAAATAGCAAACCAAACTGAGTATAAATCATGTAGATTACCTCCGAAAAAAGTTTTGACTCACTGAAAACCACACCTCTAAAAAAACACCCTTTACAAAAATCAATTTAACGCAAACAAAAGGTAACGCAAATGAAGAAAATGAGTCAAAGTAAAAGCGCCACAAATGCCGGAATTTATTTTAAGCAAAAAGAGCTAAGGAAATAAAAGATTTCTAAAAGAATCAGCGTATTTTCAAGTGTGTATATCTGCACGTATGTATGTTGCTTGACGTCGCATACAATTTCCATATCGCTCAGAAAAGTCAAAGTGGCATTTTTGAATATTTCTTGATTGGTTATTTTTCTCGTTTTATACCACATTTCTTGTACTTTTCGTATTAATCTCTAAAGCCTTTTATTTCACTTCTCTCATCTCATCTCATCTCATCTTCTTTGTAGCTTTTGTCGTTTGTTGCATGGCTTTTATAGCTTAGCTTAGTTTGTAGCGTCTTTGTGGTGCACGTAGAGCACCAGCGGCAAGCGGTGAGGGGACGATGGCTGATTGTGGTCGCGCTTGAATTGACTTTCAATGGAAAAATGATTTGCAAATTGACTTTAACGAATTGCCCAACAGCGGTGGAGTGCATAAAGAAGCAACAGAATAGAAGTGTTTTTTTTTTTGTTTTTGTGATATATGTATGTACGCATGTATTAGTTGTTGGTGTTCGCAAAATATTTGCTTGCTGCTTTTTGTATGCAAAAAAAAATATTTGTATTTTAAATTTTTGTACTAGTTTATACCTTTTTCAAGGCTCTTTTCAGGTTCTCTCCAAACAATTTTAATAAACATTTAGAAATTAAAAATATTTTTTTTTTATAAATGGTTTTTAATTTAGTAATAGAAAGCTCAGACAAATAACGATCAGTCTAGCGATGATATTTTGGTATAAAATTTTATGAAATACGCTGATATTCTCGATTCGCCCTAACCTAAAAGACATTGGTTTCTACTTTGAGTACAGTGAAACATACAGAAGCACATATTTCGTAATAAAACCTATTTTTTAATTTTTCCTCTGAGAAGCTTTTCTTTATTTATTGGCCTTTAAAATTTAAAACGATACCCAAATATTTTTAGTGCTTGAACTTTATTACGTTTGGTTAGGGGTGTCGCCCTCTCTTCATAGATATCTAACGTATTTAATTTCGTCTAACTGAAAATTTGCTTTGTTCTTCATAAATAAATAAAAAATAACTATTAATTATGTATTTGTTATTATTTTTTATTATTTTAGTAATATATTTACTTACTGGGCAAACCAAATTTACCAAATAAAAAATCAAAAAAATCAAAAAAAAGAAAAAAAAAGAATTTTGAAACAATTAAAAAGTTATATAATACTGACGATTGTTTAAAAATAGAAAATTAGGACCGCATCAATGCTAACCCCTTAAACATATCTCTGGATGATGATGATCGAAGATACCTGTTGTGATTACCTCGAGCGTACATGTGACTTTACTAAGTGTCTCCAATAGGCTTCGAATGGCTAAAAGCAGAAACGATTGACGTGCTATTGCTGATTTGGCATCATAAAAGTCACAAAGCGCACAGGCATGATGACGTTACAACAACTATATGAGCACAAATCATTTTTTTTTTTGGTATCGCCACCAAACACTCCAAAACTAGGAAACAAACCTCTATACGCTTTGATCTAAGCAGAAAAAAAATTGAAAAATAAAGTTAAGATACGCTCAAAATCAATATGTGTCTTACAAAGAGTAAGACGCAAGATTTCCAAAAATACTCACGCGCTTTTGTGCGAGGAATAATTCAAATTCTAAAGTTGCCACAAAGTAGAAAATGCTTACAGAAGCGTCAAATCAAAAATAAATAAACCCAATCGTTTTACAGACAGCATTGCATTGCACTCTAACCTGAAGAATTCAAAGTATGATGGCGCATCGCAAGCCCACAATAAGTAGGGAAGATGCACCGCAGAGCTGCGTTAGGCGCAACAATAAACAACAAAAAGCAGCGTTCGCATTGTGCAACACATCATGGCTTCATAGTTGAGTGACTAGACTAGCAGAGACATTGGGTAGACCAACAATCCTTTCGCTCTTCTTCAAATCAGCCGGATAAAATTCGTTTCACTCCTTTGTAAATTCTAGCGACTGGCGGGCAAGCTCAACGCCTGTTGGCGACTGCGACTGCTGATTTTTCCGGCGCGTAAATATCAACCAACAATGCAATTTCCGCCTGCTGCTACTTTGACTGCTTGCGCTGGTTGAGTATGAAAGCTCCCTCCGTAGTAACATTCCGCTTAAGCAGCGCTCATGCGCCAACCTTCATTACCTGCAATTGTGCACGCACTTGCCACACACACTGCATACTTGCGCTGGGCTTGTGCAAAATATCTAGAGCCGCATCTACAGCACCAGCATCGGTGGCGAACAACGAACTGCCGCCTACATCACACCGCAGCTGTAATTCCTCTCTAAGCACACACTGTCTTGACTTACCAACCTTACCAACCAACCGATGAACTAACTAACCAGCCAGCCAGTCAGCCAGCCAGCCATCCGTCCATCTATCCATCCATCCATATATCGCCTATCGTTCAACCTTCCACTACTGCGTTATGCGCTTGCTTGATGTATCTACTACTTACTTACTTACTTACTTATTTGCTGACTTGACTCGACTCGACTCGGTTACATACCTCCTGCCACATGTGGCAACTGGCGCTGCCACCACATACCAACAACTTGCTAGCTTGAATAGTTACTCCACATGCGCGTAAGTTGTGTGGCAGCCATTTCGCGCCAACCAGCCAACCAAGCAACCAGGCAACCAACTAAGAAGGCAGGCTGGCAGGCAGGCAGGCAGTCAGCCATCCAGAGTTCTAGCAATCCAACTAACAACAATGCCTGGCTTACTGCTATTTGAGGCTATTGTTGAAGTTGTTTAGCTGGCAGCTGTGTAGCTGTGTAGTCGGGAAGCCGGGCATGTTCTATCAACTGTTCTACAACGTCTACAACATGCATACCACAAATGTGTTTCGGGAAGCTCATTTCCCGCCGCTGTTGCCACCGCCGTGTAAGCCCGTAACCACCAGCATTAACAGCTTCAGCACAACAGGCGGCAGCGGCATCAACAACAGCAGACGCACACACACACACACACACACACACACCGCAGTGCCTTAGAAGATAGCTTCGACGTCAGCAACGAGTCTACGTCAATGCGCTTCCTTCCTTCGTTGAACTCCATCAAAAGCGCCTTTTTTGTCTTTTTGCTACCTACAGCTTGGACAGGTTGCAAGATGATGCGTTAACTTGCCGTTCTATATGCATATGCATGACTGTATGTGGCATAAGCCAGCGTAGTTGGTTTAGAGTGTCTTTGAATGGCCTGGTAAAGCCTGAGGCCTTCATTCTTATGGCTATGGCTGACTGGTCGGTGTACCAACTTCATCATTATCCTCAGCCTCTCGACAGCAGCAGCAGCAGCAGCAGTAGACGCAAGCGTTGAAGTAGTGGTGACTGTGGCTTTAGATCTCTCTCTATCTATGGCATGGCTGCGTTATCAACGGCATTCAATTGGCGTTGCATTCTTTGTGCGTTACTTTGAAGTACTATTTTCCTTTTTTCTACGCCTGGTGTGATTCTCATCATTGAAAATCCGTATGTAGCCAATATATGTACCTATGTATGTACACTTTGAAATGGATCATCTTTTGTATTTATATTTCTGATGTGTTTTCTCGTTGGCAACTCAAATTCAAACTCTCTTCTTGATATCCTCTTTCTATTCAACCAATGAATGAATCACTCATTCGCCTATCAGTGTTATGCTTTATCTAATCCATTTGATATGCTGGACCTTCTCATCGTCGAATTTACATACATATCTACATATTGTGGCGCTGGTAGAGTTCTCTTCCAGTCATGAAAATTCCAACTCTATCTTCATTTCCTTTAATTTTTCCATTTATTTACTCACTTTTTTATTTACTCGTCTATTCTGCGTAGTTTTCAGTTCAGAAACTCAGATAAACATACATATGTATGTATGTACTAAAAGCATGTACTATATACATAGGTATGTATACAATATATAATTTCTGTAGCCGCTGTTGCATTGACTCTGATGAAAAGTCTATTCTTGTTAGCCTTTAAAAGTTCTCTTTGACAGTTCATAGTAATCGCATTCGATGCTTTCATATTGTAATGGTTGTTATTAGGCTTTTTAAGGCTTTTTTGTTTTTGTTTTATTTTAAAGCCTCAAGAATTTTTCATTTGCCACAAGTAATCACACCATATTCTATTTTTTGAATAGTAAAACAAGCGAAAAAATTGTAATGCTAATTGTAAAAGCTTTAAGCTTCAAAAACTTTAAGCTTTTTTTTACATATTTTTCTGAAAATGTTTATTGAAAATACTGGTTTTACAAAACCTTTCGATCTTTCAAATTTGAGTTACTTAAAAGTTCTTTCATTCAAAAGTTCAGTAAAAGCTGTGAGCAAACTTTGAAGCTTATTTTACTCAATTCAAAATGTTAGTAGTTTTCATAATGAAACACAATTATGATATTATAATTTGCAAAACCTTATTTTGTTTCTCTTTCGGATTTTGATTCGAATTGAAACTTTTATTTTTAAAAAAGTTCAGCAACAGCATTGAGAAGAGCAAGTGGATAGGAGGTTAGATGTAAAATATTTATTGTGTAAAGCTTTCTGAACTTTTTACCGATATTTTATGTATTCAATATTATCCATATTTTTAATAAATAAAATTAAAAAATATATTCCAACTTTGAAGCTTTCGGCGAAACGACTAATAATTTTTGAGGACCTTTTTATATTATTTTATATATTATATTCAATTTTACTTGAGTAAACACATTCTCATTTTACCTGCCTTTTTCATATTCGAAAGAAGCAATATTCAGAATATATTTTTTCAAAACCATTTTTTCGGTTTCTTTTTTGAAATTTGAGAATAATAGTAAGTGCTTTAAAGCTTTAGGAGCTTTAAATATATAACATATTTAATTATACTTTTTTAATGTTAATATAAAAGTTAATTTGAATGAAATAAATTTAAAAGTTTTTTTTCAAAAACTCTTATTCTGTTTGCCTTTTACATCTTGAAATATTCGAAAATTCGCTCATTGAAAAAATTCAGCAAAAGCTCTGTGAATAGTAGTAAATGAGTAAAAGCAGTGTTTCAAAGCTTTCGAAGCTTTTAAGTAAAATACTTCAATTTAATTTTAACAAATTGATTGTTAAAAATATTACTTATTTGCCGGAAGAAAGCAAAAAACTTCACTTCCAAAACCACTAAGTATGCTCTTTAATGAAATTTGGAATATTAAAGAATTCGCTAATTTAAAAGGCAAAAGCTTAGAGAATATAACTATCCTATCTGTCCTTCTATTGTCAATATTAATTTCTCTTTATCGGTGCATTGAGTTTTTTTTATTTTGCTCACAAGTTTTTAATTAAATAATTTTAATATTTTACTTACCAGGACTGCCGAGGAAGACTGAGGAGTATAATCGCCGTGAGGGATCTGCATTTCTAGCATCGGCAGGTGATGACCATTCTCTTCGACACCATCGACCTAAAAGAGATAGAGAAGCCGATTGTTAATAAAATTTTGCATATAATTGGAATTATGAATAATTACAAAAAAATAAAGTGAAGAAAAAAATTAAAAGATTAAAAAAAAATGTTTAAATAAAAATAACAAATATTCGAATCAAAAGACAAATACATATAAAACAAAAAAAAATTTTGAACTGAGGCCAGCATTTTTTGGACAGTAAGGAAAGGAAACCTTGTCAAAAGTCAGCTGAATAGAGAAAAAAGTTGCAGCGTCTGGGATAAAATGCTAACAAAGCTATGTACATATGTTATTTAAGTTTTCGTAATTTTCATAATTTAATTCGGTATCAAAAAATTCTCTGATTTCCTGTTATAAACATTTTCATTTATTTTTCACCATATAAACTATTTTCTAGCAAATTGCTGGAAAATCACCAAGCAAAAATACATATTTATACGAGTATATGTATATATATAATATATATATAGAAATATATTTGTAACACTTGTCAACTTAGCATTAAAGCAATGGACTTAAAATATCACTGTATGCGTATTTGATAGATATTTGATATTAATTTATATTTACAGACAATATACCTTTATTTATACATAACTACATTCATATATATATATATATATATAACTGTGCTATGTATAGATAGCATGCGCCTTAAGCTCCATACCCAAGCATGTAATATTTCTTGCTGTATTTAATGCTTTTTATATTTATTTATTTATTTCTAATATTTAGTTCTTTAAGATACATATATGTACATATGTACATTTGTAAGCACATATATGAGCGTATATAATTCTATTTAACACTTGTTATTTTCTTTTCTATAACAGTTCCTCGTCACAGCCATGAGCCATTTTTGACATTGCTCTAAACCATGTTGAAGCTCAAGGTATTACTTGTAGCTTAACTAGGGCAACAAGGCTTCTGACGATTTAAGAAGGGTATTAATTTTTTTCATAGATATTCGATTATTTTTTTTTTTTTAACATTTATAGTTCGTTGGTAAATGCATATATTATACATATATGCAATAAATTAAGTATTTATGTGACAAAAAAGCTTATATGGCGAGCTTTAGGCAAATGGCAACATGTGACCGGGTTTTCTGTTTTTTTTTTCTTTTAGTGGGTGTGTAGGTTTTAATTTGTTATGAATTTTAAAACAAGATAACGGATGTTTAACCAATTTTTTATTGTGTTTTTATAATACTTTTTTTTTAATAATTATTTTAAATTATTATCTTGTATGATTCTTCGTTAGAGGTATTTAGGTAAGCAAATATTCTATTCAGAAACTGATTTAAAATATTTAAAGGTCAATTTTTCATAATGAAAAAAATGCAAAAAAATCCTTTTCACCTCTGGAAATCGAATATAATTTTTTAATATTAATTATTATTATTTTTATAACTCTTTTAATATCATTATTTTCTTACAGATTTTTTTTGGAAATCTTTGACTTATTCTTCCAATGCGATAACAAACTTTTAATAAATATTACCATTTTTACTGACTAGTATTTTTTCTTTATAAAATAATGATAATGATATTTGTTAGTTATAAAGTAGCCTATTCTTCAAATTCAATTCATATTTAACCTTCAAAAAAAAAAAAAATTCCCTAGAGCTCTCACGTCCTTAATACATAAAATTACAATAAATCTTTATTAAAAAGGGAAAAAATTTAATTTTTAAGTACACTTAAAAATGCATTAAAAACGCCAATCAAAGCATACGAAATGCATTAAAGTAAAAGAAAACCAACTTTTTCTCATTTCTTAGCATAAATTCCCCAGCGACTTGCAAGAAGAGACATTAATAAAAATTTCATATTTCCATTAACTTTTAAAAATTAACAGCACAAACATTTGCCAGCATTTTGCAAGCGGCAACCACCAACAAAGACATCCCTAGATTCACCACGAGCGCACAACAGCCAGGCTAACTGTCTTAATATGCAATTTTTGTCAATATTATAGCCACTTCAGCGGTTAAGGTGTCATAGAGCAAGCAAACAGAAGCAGCAAAAAATAAATAAAAATTATAAATATGCAAAAAAAAATCTAATCAGCAAAATTGTTGCCACCAAATAAGAAATATATACCCTACAGCCAGCCAACCGCCGCCTGTACCGAGCTAAACAAAGCCATGCATGCAACAGTAAAAGCAATGAAGCGCTAATAATAATTTACTTTATTAGCTGCAATTGCCATAAAGACAATGGAAATTTTAAAGCATAATACTAACAGCAACAACAACAATGTTTACGCTGCCGTCTTGCATTTGCTGATAGTGTGAATGTGTGCGCGAGTGTTTGTTAAACAAAAAAAAAAAAAAACAGACAGACAGTTTCAAATTTCACGCATAGTGTCTTCTTGAAAATTGCTTAAAAAATGTAAAAAAAAAAAAATTAAATTGAAGTTGCGGCGGAAAAATTCAACGTCACACCATAACAGTTTTCCCAAACCTCACATGCAGTGGTGCCCCACATGTAGTAGTGCGCTTCCCTTAGCTAAAAGCCGTCGGTTGGGCGCAAGTTGTTGTTGGCAGGCGTCTGGCATTATATTTGTTTCCGCTTCGCTTTTCTTTGCTATTTTTTGTCGCTATTATTTGTCGCACCTTTGTTTAATTTGCAAGTGAGATTTGTATCATACACCCTATACATTTGCTTATATACCATATATATATATTTTTTTTAACAAAGAAGTTTTTTTTCTCCAAAGCGACTTTATCACCACCCTCACTTAGCACTCGCTGCCGTCTTGCAGTCACTCTACCGGCTCGTTACACGCCTTAATGGCCAATTTTCTTGGGCGTAATGCGTTTTAAGGACATTTTTGTGGGGTGTTTATTTTTAAATACCTTTTATGAATATGCAAAAAATGTGAGAAACAAAAAATTTGAAATGCAGCGCGTGGGTGGTGAGTTTTTCAACTGTTTTTTTTTTTAATTTGATTTTAAACTTTAAAGTAGGCAGTTACTTGATATTGAGTTGGGGAAACTAAAATGAGTCAATTTGGGTTGATGAGCACATTTTTTAAATAAAAAAACTATCGGGAATTTAAACTAAAATTTTTATTTCGAAACTTATTTTGTAGATATATTTAAAAAAAAATATTTAAAATTAAAATTGATTTCAGCACCTCACATTTAATTTTGAAATTTTTTTTCAATATTTCACCCATATTTTTATTTTTTCGTGAAAAAAATGTTTACATATGCTTTTCTTTTACTTAACATTGCTTCGTAATTTTCAGAATTATATATGTATAAATATGGAAATTCACATGTAAATGACTTTTTGAATTTGAAGTGTGAGTTTTTCCATCATAAAAATATATTGTGTCATGGTGAGTCCTTCCCTAGAGTAAAATTATTTCGAAAACTAGTTTGTTTGTTAGAAAACGAATCTTCAAATGCTCAATTAAAATAATTAAATATTTAATATTTTTTTTAATAATATATAATTGGCGCTTTGTAACCGGTAAAGCGGTTTTCGGCCGTTTGGTATTTAAATATTATTTAAAAAAAATGTATTGAAGCTGCGAAGCGTATTTTACCAAAGAAAACCTTTTTAATATATACTTAGATCTGTTAAGATATTTGTATTAAAAGAAAGTTTAAAACTGACTTTCGAAAATTTTAATTAAATTTAGTAAACAATTACTTTTACGAGTGTAAGAAAAATAATTGAGGATTCGAATAATTTTTTTTCCTTACAGCTCTCATCGCTTATAATTTTAAGTTAATTAGTTTATGAGGAAAACTTATATACATTTATATTATATATATATATATTTTAGAGAATAAATAGCATAAAATTAGAAATGCATATAGGCATTCTTAGTTTCAATTAAATTTTAGTATAAAAAAATTAAAAATTATTCCTGAGACAGCAACAAATTAGCGAAAAAATATTTCACTAAGCAATAAAAATATTTTTTAATTTAAAACAATGTATTTCATTTAAAAATTTTTCATCACAAAAAAATATATATATATGTATAAAATTTTAATTTTAAAAGTTATACAATATACTTTATTGAAATTCTAATTCAATAAATAAAAAAAATGTTAAATAAATTTGCAGTTTTTCCTTATCTAGTTTTTTATTGAAATTTCCGAATGTTCATATATTATTTTAATATAATATTTTTAAGAAAAGAAGCTTAACTTTTTTAATTTCACACTAATATTGGTTTAGTTTATTTATAAAATCATTTCCTATTTTTGTACATAAAAAAATACATACATATGTATATGCCATGTATACGCGTAATACTCAAGATATAAAATATTTCGATATTATATTTTTTTAAACTAACTATGTATAGACTAAAGGAATAAAAAAATGCATTAGAAGTATCAAATACTTATAAAATTTAATATTTTTGGCTTTTAAAGTTTTTGCTCGTAAAAAGAATTTAAAAAGAAGGCGTAAATTAAACAAAAAAAATGAATATGCTCTAAAATTAAGTAATTTAATGCGCTACTCTTCGCTATTTATAAAACTTTTAAACACGTCTCAGCCATAAAATCAATAGCTTTGTAGTCAAAGACATAATATTGAGACCCCAAAAACAATTATGCTCCGTTCTATAAGTCTACAGTGTATTTAATTAAGCCACAAAACCAAAAAATAAATAAAAAAAACACACTAAGATATCTATTAAACCACAAAGAAAACAAAAGACATAAAATAAGAATAATAACAATGAAAAATATATAAAATCGCAAAATCACAGTTCATTTGTATTTGTGTTAAAAGGTGAAACAATGAGGAATGATAGCAAATTTACCATGAAATATGTGTGCCACACCGAGTTTATGTGCGTGTGCGTGTGTGTGTGTGTGTGTTTATGGATGTGTACAGGCCCATAAAAATCAACCTGTAAAGGCATAAAAATTTCTAATTGCGTCCGCCTCACAAATTTTACCACCCCAACAAACACACACACACACACCTACAGGCGAGACGCGAAAAACCAGCGCTCCAATAAATGTGTATTCTATGCCACATATTTTATTATTTTATTGTATTATTAGTACAAATTTCTTTTGATTGTTTGGCTGTTTGGCTTCCTATTGCCAAACGCGCAGACATAGTACAATCAACATAAAAGTCATAAAAGAAAAAATCATAAAAAATCAACAAATTGTGACACTTGATGCGTTGCCACCGACGCGTCGCTGTTGTGTTGCCACCGATGTGCGTCTAGCGCGGCAGCTGTGTGCATTTTTCAGTTTTTCCACAATAAAAAGTTGATTTTACTAACTGTTAGTTGGGCCCAAACGAAGCAACTGTATTGCAGAATTACTGACTGTCGAGCGAGTGGGCTAAAATCATTATTGCCCAAGACATACATACATATTTACACATATAAACGATCGCCCGACAGTCCGCCCGCCTGCCGTGACTTGCCAGCACAAAAGTGTAATAAAAAAAAAAATATTTTTGGAAAAATTAATAGACTTCGACAGCGTCTACACTTTGTAAGTGTGTCATTAAAACAGCAACAATAGAAACAACAACATAAAATAACAACAAACAACAATTACATAGAATAGCAACAAACTTTGCGTTTACGCTTTTTTCGCACATAAATCTTTATAATTTCTTTTAACGATTCCACGTTTGTGGCCGTCGCATTTTCAAAAACATTTATACCATCGCTCATACGGCGGCGGTGAAGTCAGCCAGCGCGTCGCTGAAATGGCGACGACGATGATGACGACGACTACAGCACATGGCTACAAATACCAAAAAAAAAACAAAGTGAAAAAAGAAAGAAAATACAATATACGCCGCGCGCCGTTGGGCAGGGCGTTGGAGCACATACGCCATATCTGAACGGTTGTGATAATAATGATGTTGTTGTTGTTGTTGGTGGGCTTTTGCGGCGACAGTAGTGTTAGTGGTGTTACTGATAGAGTGTCGTATGTTCATCAATTCATTCATTTTCACACTCAGCCACTCAACGTAAGAATTCATTTGCTCCAAATCAAATGAGCGTAAGAGACTCAGAGAGAGAGAGCTAGGGAGCGAGTGCGCGCGGCGAATTCACTATGCAGCGCTGCGCTGAGCTTAGAGAGCGACACTTCCATACTTTAACAATAATGTAAAATTTCCCCTAAAGCGACAATGCGCTCAATTACTCAACCCACACTAACGCATCTCGCTGGTTGCGCGCTGTCAAATATCGTAAAATCACACATGTGATATCGTAAGCGGAATACACTTTAGCAGCGAAAAAAGCGAAATCATCTATAGCGCTGTAGAAAGTTGAATTGTCTCGCGCAGCGTTTTTGCATATAAAAATATCTGTTTGAAACAGCGTTAAATGAACACGGAAAAATTCGAAAAAATTTATTATATTCCTTTATGTCAAACATCTTTTTAATAATAAATATACGTTCTGTCAACCGCAATACTTCATTGCTTTTTAAACACATATTTTCAAGGTTCAACCGAAGATAATAATATGTTTTGCTCTCCCATGGCAGACCTTTGACAGTCGATAGAAATTTAATGTCGCTGCTTGAAGCTGCCATACCATTGTAATATACCCATTTGCCATTTGGGACATGCCGCCGCTGTTACACTAAGACTTTTGCATTTATTGGAAAGTAATTATAAGTAAAAAAGGCAGGATATTAAGACTTTGAATTATTTAATGAAATCAAATAAGTAACTGAACACTTACATATGTAGGCTTAGCTACAAAATGTTAATTTCGTTAATATTTTACCATTTTATTATGATTTTTTTGTGTTTTTATGAATAGTTTTGTTTGGTGAAAATTAGTACATTTTCATTTATAATTAGTATTAATTTAACATAAAAGATAATTAAATGAATTGAAGTGAAAATATTTGAAAATGTGTCCCACTGTTTTTTTCATAAGTGGTCAACAAAAGGTGTTAAAGTTGAACTATCTTCCTGTGCCAATACCATAGTTCATCACTGTATGTCAAATGTGAGCAAAGTTGTTTCTTTATTTCTAACCTTTTTTGTTTTTGTCGGCTTAAAATTCGCTTAAAAATAAATTTTATCTATTAATTAGTAATAAAATATATTTTCGGTTACAAACTGTCTTTAAATTTATTTTCTGTTAATTTTTCTACGCTCTCAATACGCTTGTCAGCGCCTAATATTTTTGCCGTCGCTTAAATTGAGTTTTTTTTTCGCAAAGATTTGCTGACAATTCTTAAAACGGTATACAATGGACTATTTCATACTTTTTAAAGCTTAAGATTGAGCTTTACATTAAAAAAAAAATTAATAACTTTTTTTTTTATTTTTTTATTTGTCAATTTTATTTATCGGCGGCTGACGGTTAGCAGCGCGTACTGCCACTTGGCTGATTAGAGTTTTAATTCTGGCCGAACCAACATCTATAGATATAGAAAAATTACTTAAAAAATATATAGAAAATAATTTTTCAAATGGCAGTCGACTTTCGGCAGGAAATGTCAACACGAAATAAAAAGCTCCTCACAAAAATCATTAAGTTCCTCTGAGGAGGCTTAGAATAATTTGTAGGTCTCTTTCTTTAAACATCAAGACGCACATAAATCTTCAATTATAACATATAAATATGTATTTTTATCAAATTTATTCTATTATACATATATTTTATTACATATATTATTGATTTGAAAAATATATAAAAAGATTGATGCAAACAATTAATTAAGGAATTTCTTGGAAAACAAAAATTGAGCTTAAAATTTATTTTTTTAAGTTAAATTAATTTATATATATATATGTACATATGTATGTAAGTCCCCTTAAACATCTGCTATTTTGTTTACACCGTTTTGAAGTCCTGATTTGCGCAAGGCGATATACAGTGTTGGAGCCAAGTCAAAGACTTTTAATGGCATTGGTTTTTCAAAAAGAAGAGGCCCGAAATAAAATTTGTTCCATTAATTTACAAATGACTGGACGGACAAGCCCATTTTGCGTCGACATTGAAGGCCTTCATCAGAAATGGATATTTTTTATCCATAGGAAACATTTTGATTTCAGAAAATGTCCGGATTTGTGTTAACTAAACAGTATTCCGTTTTCTATTTTCAAACGGAAAGAAAAGTACAGCTGAAGCCCACCGGCTCGGGTGTTTTGAAAAAATCAAAGAATGACTCACTCAATGATTGAATCGAGTACAGAGAGAACTAATTCTAAATGGTTTGCGAAAATTACCAGAAAGATGAAAAAAGTAGCCGCTTCCGACGGAAATACTTTGAATGATGAACTTTCTTCTTAAAAAATTTTCAGTGATTAAAGATGAAAATTTTGCCTACAGTTATCATGTGCATATATTTTAATTAAATTATAATTTAGAAAAAAGAACAAAATCGAAATCGGAGGGGTCTTTAAAATGTTTATTTTAGAGCTTGTTTTAGTATTAGAAAAAAAAATAAAATTTATATAATTTTTAATCGAAATGAAATGATATCGTTAATGTCAACAGGTAATGTTAACGTTATAGCTGAAGTATGCTGCAAGCAGACATTTTAAAATTAATGTTAACGATGAGTTTGTACGGTTTCAACATTAACAATTTCATTTCGTCTCGATAACATGGAAATCATTTCGGTAAGTGTATTTTTCATATTGACAAAACAAATGACTTCGTTTCGTTAATAATATAATAAAATAATAATAATAAAAAAACAAAATAATAATAATAAAATAATAAAAACTATTTTTTTTTTTGTGAAAATTAAAGCAAAAATAATAGAAATGAAATCTTCAACAACAAAGCGCAACATCGACATTAGAAAATTTTTGGTATTTCTTCAGAAAATATAATTTTCCATACAAAAAAAGGTGACTTGGACTGATTTAAAATGAAAAAATTTTGAATAAAAATCTGTAGAAAATCTGTAGAGGCATAATGAATCAATAAAAGAAAGATCAGCGCTCTTCGATATTCTCTGGGAACCAATATAGGTTTTTTTATACAAAACTTAATATTAAAAAATGATTGCAAATTTATTTATTTTAATTTCCTTCATTTGTACACTTTAAAAAATATTCACCAAAAATCGATTTATATTGTTATACTTGTACATATATATATATACATTTGTATGCACATATATGCTTACAAAAGTAATGGAACATATGGCAACTATTTTATTAAAATAACAAAATTGAATAAAAACAAATTAAAATAAGAAAGAAAAAAAATTGCAACACAAAGAAAAAACAAGTTTTGTAATTGCTGACTGAAATTGTTAAGAGTGCAGCAGCAAATAGCAACAATTTCCGCAAATAAATGAAACGGTATCTAATGAAATCAAAACAACTAAAATTGAAATTAAAACGTAGAATAACTAACTACTGGCGCAATAACAAAAACAATGCCAGAACATTGGCTGTAAATATATTTATGTGCCTGTGTGTACTTATGTATGTATGTGTGCGAACATTTAAAATATTACATTCAATGCCACAAATCAGCGTAATGAAAATATAATAAACTTTTGTAAATATATAAAAACACAAAAAAAAAAATACTTTTATTAGTAACGTAGGCACACAACCATACATTCATACGTGCTCATGTACATTTATTTCTTTTTGTGTGTGTGTGTGTTAGCACGCGGATGCTTTTCAGTTTTATAATAAAAATTACAAAAAAAAAAAAACAGTTATTTTAGTTTAGCTTGTTTTGAACTGTTGTCTTTTATTTTTTTTTTAGCACTTTTTGCTTTTCATTATTTTTTTTTTAACTTTTTTTCGCTTGTCTAATATTATTTTATTTCAATTTTTATTTTTCATTATAATATTTTTCCTGCTCTCTCTCTCTTTTATTTTCATTATTGTGGCACGTTTTTGTTTTCATTGTATTTTTTGATATGAATTTTTCAACGCTCGTAAATCATTTCACCGCATTGTTGTAGTAGAAAAAGAACGTACAAAAACAACAAATACGCACAGCTGCAGTAATAAAGTTAAAAAAGCGCAAAAGCAACAGTACTCGTATACGAGTGTATGTATGTACAGATGTGTTAATGTGTGTGTGTGCGTGTGTGTGTGTGTCCATGTGTTTGCACAACTTTTGCAGCTTTTGTAAATTAGCTTTTAGAATAGAAAATTTAATTTCCAACACGAGTTACGAATGCGCGCACATATCTAGCAGCGGCAACAAAAAAAAAAAAAAAAAACCAACAGCAATTACGCTTACTGGCTTTGGTGTATGTATGTACATAGATACATATGTATGTAGGTTTGCAAGTAAGAATTAATAATATTATATAGTAATCTATATATACATACATACATAAATATACATGTATGTCTTTTTGTATATACATATATATACATATGTATATATATTTTATATATTGTAGAATAACTGCGAACCCCGCACTCAAATAGAAAATTGGAAAAATATGGCTGTCGGCGGTCGGCGGTCGGCTCTCATTCTCTCAGCGTTCGATTTTCATTTTTATTTTACCATCGTGTTGTTGTTGTTACGCAACCTGCTGCACCAGCAGTTGATTTTTTTTTCTTTTTTTTCTGTTTTTTTTTTTTTTGTTTATAAAAACTCAGCAAAACCGTAACAATAGCAGCAATAACAAAAATTTAATTTAAATTTTTTCTCGCCGCGCGCATAGAACTAAATTCCTCAGATGCTTAGTGGCGGTGGCGGCGGCGGCTGGCAAGAGTTGAAACCAGAGTTGAAGCCGTAGCTAGAGCTACGGTCGCAGTAAGGAGAGTTTTTGAGCAATAGAATTTGAGAATCTGTGGCAAGTGGAAGAACAGTTGCGCTAAAAAGTTTGTTGACAGCAGCAACAGCAGTAGCGTAATGGACAAAACAAAGGCGGCGGCGGGAGGAGCGCTTTAAAAACACTAACAACAATAACAACAAGAAAACAGCGTCAGCCGTTTGGGGGCAAGCTGTGAATCAGAATGTGGAGCCAATGCTATAATGGTTAACAAATATTTACACACACACACGCACACACACACACAGACACATACGCCCAACACTCCTGTACACGGACATGCTGCTGATCGCAATATTGTGGTGGGTGGAGTGTGGTTGTTGTTGTTGCGGTTATTGTTGTCATCAGTGCAAACAAACACTAATGGCAATAGAAATGAGCGAACGAGCAAGCAGGCGGACATTTGGAGGCTATATACATACATACACACATACATACGTGTATACACATACATTAAGAAGCACTGATAAAACTGTATGGACGGACGGTAGCACGGACAGACCGGCGTATGGTGAGACGCTTAGAGAAGACACCGAGCACACATATATCTATATATATATATATATATGTACATATACAAATATTACTTGCATTGCACATGAAGAGATAGATAGTTCCAGCAAAAATGTCACTGAACACGACGACGACAAAGCTGATGACTGCCAACACGACGACTGTCAATGCCACCATTACAACAAAAGCAGCACACAAATACACTCCTACACTCATATACACACACAATCATTAGGCAGCGAAAAGTGTCGCCTGGAATGTGGCGGGGTGGGGGTGTTGCTATCGTCCATTGGTGGCGTTGCGCAAGGGAGCACACAACACGCCTCGGTAACTGTAACTTCACTGTTTGTTGGTACATACATACATACATACATATATACATCTATACAAGTGCACGGATGACTGAAGGGACAGACGGTTGGGTGTTGGTGATAAATCATTTCAACTGTCACTTTCGAAATACAATTTTATCTAAACAGCAGAGCGTCGTTGTTGCTTCATTTTTATTTTTTTAATTTATTTTTTATTTTACTATACATTAAATTTTCTTTTTGTAAATATTGTTGCTGTTGCTGTTGGGCTTTAGAAAATATCCATGGCCTAGTAGTGTATTTTATTTGCTGTAAAAGCGATTTGTCGCACAGCACCAAAATGGAATAATGAATGAAGGGGCAAATTGAAGAGTAGCGCAACACTGAAACACACGCTTATCAAAGTAGGAAAATGAAACAACAAAACAACAACAAAAATAAATACAATATGTGACAACAATTAGCAATATTAGAAGCATTAAAAACACTCGGTAGTAAAGTGCAACAACAACAACAACAACAACACGATGCGCAGAAACAATTATAATCATTATAATTATAACTGTATACAAGTGCAAAAGGTCCAGGAAATTGCGCAAAAATTATTTTTATTTTAATTTTCTGTTTACCGTTAATGATAATTGTTGTAAGTATAAATGAACATACGGGTATATATGTCTGTATGTACGTAGGTGGAGTTATTTTATATGCGCTAATGTACATTAAAGGTGTAACAGGTGAGTTAGTAGTAAGAGAAACTTTCGACTGAAAGAGCAATTAGTTTTTCTGAAAATATCATAACTCAAAATTAAAAAGAAAAAATTTTTTCCAAAATTTACTTAAATTAGTGAATACAATTTCTGATTTCTAAGCAAGTATTTTTTAACAAAATGACGCCACTAAAATTATTTAAAAACAATTATCACAACTTTTAGCATTTTCTATGCTATTTTTTTTTTTGTAGTTTTTTTAGTGTATCAGTGTATGAGGGTGCGCTTTTCCTCAGCAAAAATCCATATTAATAGTCAAGTCTATTAAAAATCATCAACAGCAGAAAATGTCTCCCCAAATTTCGGTTGTTATATCAAAACCCAATTTTTGTAATATCAATTTCGACTCATTAACAGAAAAGTGGGAAAGGAAATATTTGCAAAAATCATATGCCCTAGCAAAACACACTTACACACAATGAAATGAACAATCTTTGCACACTTTTCGTATCAAATTTATTGAAAGTAAAGAAACCCATGCGAATTTTGTATTCGTTCAATATTTTTACAAGACTTTCCTGGCGTGTACTTTTTACTTTACTCTTTTTCTATTTATCTCTTTTACAGTTCCTTTTCACATGCTTACATTTCCTTGTGCATTTGTCACTTTAACGTATCATTTTACAAAAGCCCACAGGCAGCAACAAAACAAAGACTCCTGACGATCACACGGATCGTGCGCAGATCAACTGCAAACAACTGTCGGTCGTAATTTTTGGTGTAAGTTCGTCTTGTTTTTAGCATATCTTTTTGCTGGTTACAGTCCATGTCTTTTCTTTTTTTTTTTTAATTTAAAAAGTGATACAAGTAACTGAGAAATATTCCTAAAAATAAAACAAACAAAGTGAAAACTGCAGACAGCAGAGTCAATGACATTAAAAATAGCATAGCTTTATTGCTGGACCGAACATCTGTGGCCAGCAGCGGTGATTGAGGTGCGACTGGTAGGTAGAACGAAGTGGTTACAGGTAAAAGTACCAGCAATAAACATCCATTCAACCTCTCATGTCGCATGCCTGATACTTTTTTGCACTTGAAACTGAAGACTTCACCGCTGTCTCTTGAAGAAATCCAATATTTTCTCATACTTTCGAAAAGAAATTTAGTTAAATAACTTTCACTGATAATTGAATTTACAATATTTAAATTAAAATAATTTTATTTGATTTTATTTCATTTACAATTTTTTATTTTATTTAAGTTTGAGTTTAAGTTTTATTTTACTTTTTTATTTTATTTTAAATAATTTTAACTACTTTATTTTACTTTATTTTAATCAATCTATTTTGTTTTTTATTTTATTTTATTTGTTTTTAAGTTTATTTGATTTAATTTCAATTAATTAAATTTAATTTTTATTATTTTATTTCATTTTTTAATTTAGTTTAATTTAATACAATTTTCTTTTATTTAATCTAATTTAATTTAATTTAGTTTTATTTTATTTAATTTGATTTAATTTAATTTAATTTAATTTAATTTAATTTAATTTAATTTAATTTAATTTAATTTAATTTAATTTAATTTAATTTAATTTTATTTTATTTTATTTTATTTTATTTTATTTTATTTTATTTTATTTTATTTTATTTTATTTTATTTTATTTTATTTTATTTTATTTTATTTTATTTTATTTTATTTTATTTTATTTTATTTTATTTTATTTTATTTTATTTTATTTTATTTTATTTTATTTTATTTTATTTTATTTTATTTTATTTTATTTTATTTTATTTTATTTTATTTTATTTAATTTTATTTTATTTTATTTTATTTTATATTATTTTATTTTATATTATTTTATTTTATTTAATTTTATTTAATATAATTGATTTAATTAATTTTTTTTTATTTTTTTGCTTATTCAAAGCTTTTTCGGTGAAACAAATTAGAAAATGAGTTCAGCCAAGCAATGTCTTTTTTTATGCGTAATATTTGGCTTTTGCTGCTTTTTAGTTTTAGCTATATTAACGATTGTATCGATTTTTATGCTAATATATACATATATACAAATATATTTATGGAAGTCTGTATGTACGTTGGTAAACTAAATTTCCCCACTAAACAAACAAAAAAATAGAGCTTTTGGAGAACTTTTTTACTCCACTTAAGTAATTCAGTACATTACACTCTACTTTCATTATATGCATACATACCTATATACATATGTACATATATATATAATACATACAGTTGATATTATATCAACATGCAATCAACTCAACGCAAATGCACCACACTAATGTGAAAGCTGATAGCGAAATTGTGCTTGGCTTAGAGTAGTCAGTTACACCAAAAACAATGGCGAGTAAATAATCAAATAATCAAACAACCAAATAACCAAAATAAGTAAACAGAAATGGCGAAATGATGTTTACCAACTGCTCTATTTGCACTGCCACAAATTGTTGCATAGCAGGTTGTACACATACATACATATTTCGCATGCAGACTGATGCGGTTAGAAATGGAAGTAAATTTTTGGCTGCATTTAAAGCAGGAATTGCGAGATTGTAGAATTTTATTACGCTATGCATGGTGAAAATTTAAATTTTCATATATACATATATGTATTTATTTTCAGTTAATTTCTTACTTTTGGTGGCATTTTCAGCGGGATCGCACATTCGATATGGTGACGTTTGCTTTGCGCCGGAAAAATTTTCAACTCACATGTACTGTCACACATACAAACACACAGATGCCATCACTACATTCGTTCATTCACTCACTCATACATACAAACGTTTGTATGTACACACATATGTCCACTCGTCTGGTCGCTCACTTTCGTTTGTTTGACGGTCACGTGACCCTAATAAATCACAGATTTAATGTTACGTGAAATGGAGTGTGCGACGCGCCACTCGATTACAGACAGACCGGCCAACAGTTAGGCCGGCCAATATCGCCAAACTTCCCAAAATCAACTGCCCAGCCACCCTTTTACGGCCTGATTGACAGAGTGATTGTTACACTTAGCTGGTGAGCTTACTTGCAGACACGGCCTCAGTACTCTTCCTCGCCGAGTTGTGCAGCTCGGCATATACGCGGTGTAAGTGTTGGGCAATGTAAGCAAACAGATTTTTGAGTTTGATTTTGTTTTTGCAAATTTGTGGTTTTTTTTTTTTTGTTTTGAAGTAAACGAGTAATTGTATTTCGAGGTTTGATCTGTGGTTTGTGTGAGTTCGTTGGCATTGTGTTGTGGCCCGCAGTTGAGTTGGTTGTTCCTTTTCATTTATCGGGAAATTAATGCCGAAACTTTTTGAGATCCGCTTGCGGTTTCAATTTTAAACTCTCAGAGTTTTACGAAAAGTTGAGAAAACATTATAGTCTTAAGATATTTAAGTCACATTTCAGTTAAACGCCTGAAGATATGCAATAAATTACTTGATACTGACGATTTTTGAAACTTTTTTAGAAAAAAATTATAATGAAATTAATTACATTTTAAAGCATGTTTTATTCTCATATTTGAAGTATTTTTTTATTTTATGAAAATTATATATGTATACATACAAATTTTCAAAATTCAAAAAAAAAAAATTAAGGGCATTTCTTTTCGTACTCTGCTACGTAGTTCAATATATTATGTTTATATATATTTCACTAAAACAATAGCATAAATTAATTAAAGAAATTTTTAAGCGAAAAGCCGAAAAGTATGCACCAAAAAGTTTTAAACTTAAACAATTAAATACAGTTTTCAATTAAAAAAAATCGATTTCACAAAATAATGTTTATAACAAAAGAATAATGAAACATAAAAATTAATTTATTACAACAACGCCTGGAAGTATGCCATATTTATATGCACAGTAATGCTTTTACGGTGTTTTTAATGAAAGCCCAAATTTTGAGCTGAATGCCTAAAAACTTGCCATAAAAAATTAAATTCAAAGAAAAAATATTTTAAGTTTTAAATTTTGTATTCAATTATTGTACTTTAAACATATCAAAAACTTAAAGTTTAGCAATTTTTCCCGCTTCTACAAAACTAAAATAATGATAATATAAAAAAAAACAATGCCACAACACCTAAAACTATGCCACACCAACAACAAACAACAGCATTCACACTTTCATTGTGTTTTCTCTTCGCTACTTTTTCACTTTTATTTTGCAATTTAAAATTGTGCCTCATAATTTATTGCATTCATTGCGTACATTGTTGTTGCACGGCGCACATGCACACACACACACACACACACTTCTCGACGTCTGCTGAGCGTCCGCCAGAAAAATATCGATTAAAGGGGCAAAGAACTTTCACCGCTGCGAGCATTCATACAAAATTGGAAATTAAACGAAAACAACAAGGAAGAAATACCTATAACAGTAAATGTATATGTTGGTTTATTTACAAAAACAACAAAAATAATTATCATGTATATAGAAACTGAGTAGGTGCCCAGATATTTAACATTGAATGGGTTTATTTGCAAATACAAGCAAATAACGGCACATATGTATAAGTATGTATTTGCGTGCGTGTTAGTGAGCGAGCCACTTGCGCCGACGCAGCCAGTAAGCATTGTAAATTACACGTAAGCACAATTGTTAAAGGTTTCAAGCATAGCGTTGCCAATGTATGTATACGAGTATGCAAACAATATGCACACATACATACACATTCTCAAGCACTGGTTATTATCATAACAATATAAATAAAATTAAAAACGATACGAAAAGTGAGTCAAGCCAGCCAAATGAATGAATTTTCCTTTAATACCTACATATATATGTACATATGTACATATGTACATATGTATAGATATGGATATATGTATATATGCTATATATATATGTAATTGTTTTGCTTGCACCTTGCACGCCGAGCACCTGACCGCGCTGTTACTGCATGCACTTGGCCCGTTCATAAAATTTTGTAGCATACATATAGGCGCTGCCGGTAAGTATCTATGTAAATATGAATTTTTTTCCAACTACAAACATGACAAACAGACTTCGTGTGGCAAAACCGTTATATTATTCTGCAGCCAAGCAACAAACGAAGTAACTCACACATACATACACACATACACGTATGTGTCTGTATGCATACAGATAGGTATGTACACGTATATAGAAGTAAGTGGCACAAGGAATACGTAGTGTGTAATAACATTAACATTAAAAACCCCCAAAACGACAACGACAATTTCCTCATTATCGTAAAATTTATTCAAGCAAAATAAATTCATTGGTCGTTAACCTTGACACTGGTTTTCCATTGTGCACTCACAACTCGCTTGCTCGCCGGCTCACTCGTATGCCTGCCGCCGCCGCCGCCGCCGCTGCTGCCACAGAGACGAGCCTGCTCAGCTGTTTGGTTGACTTGGAACACCCTCATTCGCCTGCTTTGGCTTTGCCTGCCGCCTGTCGTCTGCAATTGCTGCTGACTGCTTGTTGTTTGCTGCTCGCTTTGGCCTGGCAATGGTTTTTAGTAGCGTTTTCATGTGTCTTTTACTACTTTTTTATTTCTTTTGTTATTATGATTCTCTTTGTTTGGGCATACAAATTTGGCGCATTTAACGCTGCATGGCAAAGGCAAAGGCGAACCTCCAACTAACCAACCAACCGACTCAGTTGTAAATGCAGTTGTAATAACAGACGTAAGGAGATGCCGGACAGGAAAAGCAGGCAGGCAGGCAGGCAGGCATACAGACACTCAAACAGATATGATTCAATTCAATGCCTGCTGCCATAAAAGCTATAGAAGCTATCAAAAACTGTTACCACAGTAGGTTTTTTGTTTGTATGTAACACTTTTGTATTGTAGTTATTGCTGTAATTGTTGTTGTAGCTATTTTTAGTGTTGCTTTTATTGCTTTATATCTGATGTGTGTGAACGTGTCGTCGTAGGCTCAGAAGTGCATGTATGTAGTTGTAATTTTCTAGTGTACCGTTAGTGGAACGAAAGTGCCATAAAGTGATCACACACGTACGGTATATTTAAATACACACACACACACACACACACACATACACCCTGAAGCACACGCGCAGTCTAACAGCCACATGTGAGCAGCAAAAAATGACAGGACAGACCGTCATACCGACATATATTGACATTTCGCGCGTTTTGTAGCCATGGTAACGCAATGCTAGCACACTTTTAGGCATAATAAAAGCAAATGAATTCTAAATATGTCACAAAAAAGACAAAATTTTGTCTTTCATTTTTGTTTTTTAGCCTGTCAACGCACGAAAAGCTGTCAGATAAACAAGCAAATTGGAAAAGTAGAAAACTAAAACAGCAGCAACAACAAAGGGGGGGGGGGGGGGGGGGGAACTAAACTTTTCGTATAAGTGATTTTTATTTACACACATCGCTTCCGTGTGCCATAGATATATATATATATATGTATGTATGATTGTATGTAACTATGTACATATGTATATATCACTGGGCGTAACAACAATTTGTACGAAATGCTCATAAAAAACTGGTGAGAGGCGGTTCGCTTAAATGAAAGTCACGCCGGCAGCACATGAAAAATCAATAATCAAACAGTTGAAAGCTAAAAATATTATGTCACAAAATTGAGTAAATTTGTAAGCGATTGAAAAAAAGCTTTTAGGCGCTGGAAAAATACCACTGCTGACTTTAGCCTTGAACCTTGAAAAATTTAAAGCTTTGAAAATAGAAAAATTATTAAATTAAAATTTTCCTCAAGCAAATACCGAGTGATTTGAACGGAAATATGCAATAAACTGCTAACAGCAAATCTATAATTTTTTTTTTGCATTTATTTCGAAATTTCCTTTTCTTGGACACTAATTAAAATATATTGAAAAAATTAATTAAAACAAAAATGAATCGATTTGACATATTCGCTAAAACCTACCAGAACTAAATATTTACATATCATTGGAGAACTTTGAAAGGGCTAAATCATATAATTTCTTTTTCAAGCTGCTGAATAATTTCCGGAAATTAAAAAAAAAACATGAACATTCTGATTTTTTTGTGCCTTGATTTTTTGTTCATTGTTCATTACTTTGCATTGCTCTAATTTAAGTTTTTACAACTGATATTTTCCACTTGCCTTTCTATAGCTTTAAAATGCAGAATTTTGTTTTTTAATTTAAGAAAAATAATCAATATAATCGTCTGCGAAACAAAACTTTGCCTTAGGCATGCAGACCAACCATATGATCGAAATCCCACATAATATGCGCCCAACAGCCAGCAATTGTAGTCAACTTGACTTGTGGCTGCCACTACCAGACAACCATCCAACCAGCACTCAAGCAGCTCTATCAGCCATGCAGACAGTTTTTATGCACAAAAGCAGAAGACAAAAATAATAAGAATCATTTATGTACAGTCACCAGACAAATTGTCCTGATTTTTGAAGTCATAATTAAAAATGTATGTATGTATGTAAGTGAAGAGCGCCTGTTTGTAGGCTACATAATAATTCAAGGCACATGTTTCTTTGTACTTCTTTGATGGAGCTTTGTGTCTGTTGTGGCAAATGAAAAATGACCAGCACACTTACAAATATATTCTAGCATGTAAAGAAAATATAAAATGAAGTGAAAAAAATTGGCAGACATGAAAATTGCCCATGGCCTAGAAGCATTTGAGTGCATTGTAAAATATTTTGTGAAAAAATAAATAGGCCGGAAGCAACACAGACATGGCGGTTACTATGAGAGTAGGCTTCCGTTTTTCTCAATGATACTTTAAAAATATTATTCAAGATATTTAATACTTTATTCAGTGATTTGGCACAACAAATTAAGGATCAGAGAGTGAAGCCAGAAGAAAGAAAGCTAATACTGATTTCTCAAAAAATACAAATATAATAAAACAAAACTAAAAAAGATTAAAAATAAAATAAATTAATAATAAATAAACTAAAATAAAACAATAAAATATAAAATTAAATAAAGTAAGATGAAATAAAATAAAATAAACGAAATTAATATTAACTTAACTAAAGAAAAATAGATTTAATTAAAAAACAAAATAAAATGAAACTAAAACAAAATAAAGTAACATAAATTAAAATAAAAAAACAAAACATTATAAAATAGAATACATAAGAAATTAAATTAGTTAAATTAAATAAAAAAATTAATAAAGTAAAACAATACAAAATAAAACTCAATTAAATAAAATCAAATAAAATAAAATAAAATAAAATAAAATAAAATAAAATAAAATAAAATAAAATAAAATAAAATAAAATAAAATAAAATAAAATAAAACAAAATAAAATAAAATAAAATAATATAAAATAAAATAAAATAAAATAAAATAAAATAAAATAAAATAAAATAAAATAAAATAAAATAAAATAAAATAAAATAAAATAAAATAAAATAAAATAAAACAAAATAAAATAAAATAAAATAAAATAAAATAAAATAAAATAAAATAAAATAAAATAAAATAAAATAAAATAAAATAAAATAAAATAAAATAAAATAAAATAAAATAAAATAAAATAAAATAAAATAAAATAAAATAAAATAAAATAAAATAAAAAAAGTAAAATAAAAAAATAAAATAAAATAAAATAAAATAAAATAAAATAAAATAAAATAAAATAAAATAAAATGAAATAAAACAAAAAATTAAAAAAAATGAAATTAAATAAAATAAAATAAAATAAAATAAAAAAAATAAAATATAATAAAATAAAATAAGTTAAAAAAATGAAATGAGTTAAGATAAAATAAAATCTTTTATTATAAAATAAAAGATTTCTAAAGAAATCGACCAACGTTACACATGCTATGGATGCCTGCTAAGCATGAATAACCACTTTTTTACTAAATTTGCTTCTAAATTATATATATATATATTTAGTGTTCAGCTGCTAGCAACCAGCCTTACACTCTGCTTTATACATACCTGCCACTGCGCCTGTAGGTATGCTAAAATTATTGATATTTTGTTAGAAGCTTAGGAATATTTCTTATTCATGGAAATATGTATGAACTGGAAGTTTTTGCATATTCACTCTTGAATTTTTGTACAGCTATTATGAAATTAGAATTTTATGTACTGCGTACGTGTGTTCTTATGTTGTGTAAAAGTTCTGCTACGCTCATAAGTTAAATGTTTAGTCATTCCATTTTCTCTGCGGTAGAGATTTGATACTTGTTGCTTCATTTGTGTTATGACGTGAACGCATTTGAGAAACGATATTTAATATTTTATTTTAAATATTATTTTTTAATTTTATTGAAGTTAATTTTTTTTTTATTTTTTATTTTTTTTTTATTTTTAAGTGCGTACAATATAAGAAATACCCAAGTATTAAGAAAATAATAAAATAAAATAGTAAAGCAACAACATTGGCATTGAAGTGAAAAGCTGGAACGTTGTTGTTGCCAGCAGCCATTAGCTTAAACATATTTGCAAACGCACATACATAAAGAGATAGTTTTCTGGTATACAATTTCCGCTTTATGCATATGAGTTTGTGCGTTGGTGTACGTGCGCTTTGTGGCAGCTGTCGCTCTACGCATTGGCTGCTGTTTCTACTACTACAGCAACATTTTGTGCTGCTGCTAAATTCAACCACCCACACATAGATACACATACGCCGAACGTCTTTTAACAAAGCTTACTCTAACACATACACACAAACCAATGCAAACAATACCATCTGAACGGCTCCAAGCTATATGAAATAAGCGAAAAATCGACATAAAGCGCATGGAAAAGTGTATAATAAAAGTGGAAAGAAAAATATTATTGCTTTTTTTCCAAGTACCAATTTTCTTTGCTTACGGCTAATGCCAGTTGGCAGTTGTTTGCGATTTTTTTCTCTGCTCAACTAAGCTTTGAGTTTATTCTTCTTCTTCTATGAGTTTTTAAAAAGCATTTGCTTACATAAATATACGCATAGAGACCTACATATAAGAGGCCACACGGTCGCCTATCGCCTTTTCTTCATCTACTTTCTTTTATTCTCTCTTATTTCTTTTATGCTTCACCTACTTCTTCTACACAAGTTATTTTACCAAGTTTCTTTCACTCACAATTTCTTATTCGTATAAAATTTGTTGTTTGGCGTAGCAGTAAGTGTGTGTGTGTGTGTGTGTATAAGTTTTTGCTGCTTTCACTGCACACTCTTTTCTTTTGAATGATTCGATGATTTTAAGCGCCTGCGTTATATGAAAACCAATCGCATCAAAGCACCCCATTAAATTTCATCGTCAAGCACACATACACACACACACACACACATACACCAGTATAGTGTATCATAAGTGACGGTAACGTCCTAGCAGTAAAGTTCTAGTCATATATATACATATACCAATATCCTGTTAGTCTATAGTGAAAAGACAAACTTTTCTGGGAGCGACCACGAACACCAACAGCTGTCGTTGCGGCGCTGGCTTGTGGTTTCAGCTCATCCCAAATTCGTCCGAACTGAACTCATTGCATCATACAACATCTTTTCTGATATGCAGCTTGTCTCTCAATTTCAACTTCTCTCACATTTAACGGCATCAACGTTGCCAATTAAAGCTTCAATGTTGCATGCAACATTTTTTTCCTTAAGTTTATTTCTTCGGCAATAAAAGTTATGCGCCTAAGAAAACTTTAAAAAATGTGTCTCCATAAGTCTTACTACAACATCTAACGGTGTAAGTTCCAAAACAATTCACCATTCAACGGCACACCTCTAGCACTCAACTACTTAACTACTCAGTTAACTCATTTTTGTTGCCGTTCAGCGCCTAACGAGTTGTTTAAAATTTCTGCCGATTTCAAAAACCAAACTTAAAATTATTTTTCATTTTAATGCACTTGCAGACGAATTTCTACACCACCTTGACTCTAATGCTTAGAAGAACTTTTATTATTTTTTATTGTTTTTATTTTTATTTTTGCTTTTATTTTTATTTTTGTTACTTATTTTGGTTTGGCAAACATCAGCAAAGTACCATCAACATCGTCATCACAACCATCACCATCAAAATCACCATCATCATTTCCTGTTCTACCAAAAACCAGCACACTTTCGCTCACACATTTTCTAAATATCCTTACAGAGTGTACCCTTTAAAGTTGTATATATGGTATGTATGTATATGCCTTTTTGTCATTTGTTAGCTTTCACACAATATGCATGCACTGCCTAGCTACTCTCCTTGGCCTCTAGTTTTATTGCTATAGTCAACCAACCTCGTTGTTCCGTCTGAATAGCTCCATCAACACACCATTATGAAAGCACTTTGCTGCATGTCTACATATGTATGCATCATTGCTTTGCACAATTTCCCTTACTCATACATACCATATATATAAACCTATTCCTCTTTTTGATGCCTGTTACATCCTTGCTATACTCCGTTTTATTTTTTATATTTATTTCTTTTTTTTTATTTTTTTCCAGTTGCCTTGTTATTTGGCTTATACTCATGTATCTAAGGCTCTTTGGGTTTGATATGGAATTTTTCATTTATTTTAACCTCGAACTCGAACTCATTCATTTTGAAGTTTCTCTTGAGTTGTGGAATTCTCATTAGACGTAGACTATCTAACACGGTGTGTCTGTGTATATTTTCGACACGAATGTCCGCGAAACTTTCGGAAAATTTCATGTGAATTTTAGTCTTTAAGAGATTATCCAAATGCTTACTATATCCATATATGAATATTTCAAAAAAAAAAAAATATTTTCAATAATCGATAATAAAGTAATCGATACGAAAACCAGGTTGGGATAAATATATTTTTGAGCGATTGAAAAATCATTTCACTTAACCCTGTATATAAATTTTCCTTAATAGATGAGACCAAAATTTCATCAGAAACTTTGGAGCAGCCGATATGTATCAAAATTATAATTTATTGTATCAAAAATCATTTTGAAAATATTATTATACCTACTTATAACAAATAAATAAAGAATAATTTAAAAAAAATATATATAGAATAATAAATAAAAATAAAATAATTCGGAAAATTTCTAAAAACATTTTTTAGTTAGAAAAGTTTTTAAATTTTTGAGTACGAAAAAGCAGCAAGTAAAGAATGTACTTTCTTCTTACATATACCAATTAGTTTAACCTCAATTTCGAACAATTTTGATGTCTGAGATATGTCGATTTTCTTTTCAAGTGTTCAGTTCCACCTAAACTTTTCTACTGTTTTTATTCAGAAATTTTTACGATAAAAAAGTGTTCTCAACGTATCAAAAATATTCATGGAAAGGTTATACGAAGGCTGCTATATATATATCTGGCCTAGGCAACACTAAGTGCTGCCAGGTGCAATCTGACATTTCCATTGGAATGTTTGACATATTTTAGCATAACATCCCTCAGAACGTTTTGTCATTTAATCGTGAATTGTTTTCTTTTCAGGGAATTAAAAAATTCATCTCGGCCAAAAAATGGAATTAACTCGTGAACATTTTCGTGCGATCATTTTTCACAACTTTCGACGTGGATTATCACGACAAGAGTGTATCGATGAACTAAAATCTTTGTATGGCTATGAAGCACCATCCTATAGCACTGTGAAAAACTGGTACAACGAATTCAATCGTGGCCGACGCTCGCTCAAAGACGAATTCCGTTAAGGTCGTCCAAAAACAGCCGTTGTGCCGTACGTGAACTGATAATTCAAGACCTTCATGTAACGTACCTTCAGATAGAGGGATGCCTATGCATTTCTCCCACCAGCATACATTCGATATTGCATGAACACCTGGCCGTAAAAAAGGTTGGATCCCGCACAATTTGACAATCGCTCAAAACAGGCTCGTGTGGATTGGTGTAAAGAAATGCTGAAAAAATACGATCGCGGTGCTTCAAAAGACGTTTATAAGATCGTCACAGGTGACGAATCATGGATCTATGCGTATGAGCCCGAAACAAAACAACAATCGACCGTGTGGGTCTTCCAAGACGAGCCAAATCCAGCAAATGGTCGCCTGTTTCTTCGGCAAAACTGGTCATGTGGCGACTGTTCCGCTTGAGCAACGTAGGACGGTCAATTCTGAGGGGTACACCACCATTTGTTTGCCTGAAGTCTTCGGAGAAATTCGAAAAACGAACAAGAGAAGATCATTGTACACCATGACAATGCGAGCTCTCACACATCGGCTCAAACCAGCGCCTTTTTGACCGGCCAAAACGTCGAATTGCCCTCACTTGGCACCCAATGACTTCTTTTTATTCCCACACATCAAGAAAATAATGCGTGGTCAACGATTTTCGTCGCCAGAAGATGCTGTTGAAGCATTCAAAAACCATGTTTTGGAGGTGTCTCAATCGGAGTGGAAAAAGTGCTTCGAAAATTGGTTTGAGCGCATGCAAAAGTGTATAAATCTTGATGGAGAATATTTTGAAAAACAATAAAACCATTTTCGTTGATAAATATTCGTATTTTCATTATTAGGCCAGAAATATATATAGTTTTGTGCAAAATGCCGAAATTTAATTTTTTTTTTCAAAATTTGCTAAGCATTTAATTGTTAGTTATTATTTAATGAAATTTCAAAGAAAATAGTTTAATGCTTTCAACAGGGTTAAAATAAGAAATTTAAAATATTTTGAACAAAACCTGATTCTAAGAGCCTTTTTCTAGAAGCTATTCCTATCTTCTAAAATATATTTGAGATCAATCGCTCCATATGGTGACGAGAATCTCCTAATTTTTTTTTTTTTTTTGCAAACTTAGATCCATTTGAGGTAATTTTCGACCAATTTTCGGCACATATTGGGCGGCATCTCAGCCATAACTTGATGAATGTTGGTTTTTGTGGCATGTGGGCACGGTTTCAAAGAAGTAAAGTCCAATCATTATGGTTGGTTTTCTAAATGAAATAATCAGTAATTTCTTACTTGTAGATATATAGCGCTTTTAGTGAAGCTCTGCAACAATAGTATATATTCCTTTAAATTTTCCTAAAAATCTTTAAATTAATATTAAAAAAAATACAAACAACAATTTTAACCTTTCAACGCCTTTCTTAGCCTAAAAATAATATTAAACTTTAAAAATGCACTCAGGCAACCTGTAAGTAAGTAACTGTCTGCCTGCCTGCTTGCCTGCCTGCTTGCCTGCCTGCTTTTCGATAACTTTCTATATGCCACACTGCACCGCACTCCGCCACATCTAATTTCATTTCTCAATTTTCCAACTAATACCCAACGCTTGCCACCACGTCGGCAGCCCCTGCCGTTGCGCTATCACATAAAGCACTCAAGCAATCTAACCAACTTTTCATGCAATTTTCTTCATTATTTTCTTATTTTTATTATACATACAACGACTGTACTGTGCGCTGTGCAGTACGCTTTTTTTGGTTGTTCTTCTTGTTGTTGGTTGAACTTTTTTGCAGCTGTTGTGCGTATATAATGGAATTTTCAGAAAATTGCATTTTCTTGATAAGTTCCTACTTTTTTCTATACCTTTTTTTCAGTTTTTTTTTGTAATTTTCTTTCTTGCTCGTAAGCGTGGTGTGCTTGTGTGAGTGTGAGTGTGTATGTATATTTGTGCAAAAATTTTCTTGGTCCTTGTCAAGCCAACCCTGACAAGCGACCGCGCGACCGATCGACCAACCAACCCTAAAGGCAAGCAGGAGGAGCAGCGCCAGCAGCTGAGTTTCTAGCAAACACTTGTATACATAAATATACATGCATATAATGGTATATATTTTACATATATATGTGATATGGTCCTAGAATATGACCCAAACTTGACAATGCAAGCTAGTTGAATGAAGAGTAGCAAGCAAGCAAGCTCTGGGGCGCCAAATCGACCCGGACTCGGCTGTCAGTGTTGAGGCAACAGCAACAACAGCAACAGCAGCAAAATTCATGTTCTTCTACTTTGTGAATCCAAATATACTATATAGTACATATATTGTTTGTTTTTTTTTTTTTGTTGCTACGTTGTTATACTGTATTTTTTCCATTCTATTCTCTGCTTCCTCTTTCTGCTGCAGATTTTCGCTCATGACCATGGCTGCCATATTAGATTTTGAATGCATTTCCGTTTTCTCACCACAGTAGGCGGTGGCTGGATATAGCGCAGGAGCGTAGCACTGGCACACATACATGTATATGTATATAAGAGGAATGTATGTGCACGTGTACATACACGTATGTATGTGTTGGAGCTTGCACTCGTGTACTTTTGATGCAGAAAAATTTACGAATGACTGACTGAGGTATGCCCTGACGACGCGCCGCATCCCGTCATGCCACTGAGCAACGGCGACACTGAGTGAGAACGACAAGAATGAATGAATGAAGCTCAACCATGAAGAAGTAGTAGTCGAAGAAGAAGAAGCAGCAACAGCAGCAGCAGCAAATTTGGTGTTGCGGCATGTGGCGCGAAGCATATCACCTCCCACAGGAAGTACATACATACACGTATATGCGGCACATGTATGCATATGTACGCGTGCATGTGTGTGTGTGTGTGTGTGCTTCTTCTTCTTTTCCTTCTTACTGTGGCTCAGGCCAAAGTGAGGTCAGAAAAATTGTATGCGCTGCTTGATTGCAGCCAAACAAAAAGGAGCTCTCCTCGTTCGTTGGTTGAATGAATGCTGTTGGAATGTACCGTTAGCGTAAGTGTATGCATGTGCGCTTCTGTGCACAATTTGATGGAAAGAAAAGTGGCAGCAATAATAGGAACAGTGAATAAAAAATGAAAAGAAAAGCGAAAATAACAAGCAAGAACGTACATACTCGTATGTATATACCATAACCATGAAGGAGTAGGGGGGTAAGAGAGTGCCGCAAAAAAAAAACAAAAAACACAAAAATATTTGTGGAATGAACGTATGAAATGCAAGCATAAGAAGAAAATTCAGTGAGCCACAAAAAATATATTGTGACAGCGGGGATTTTAAGGAATTTTCTTTCATTTCATTCTTGGCTGTACTTTATTTGCCTGCATTTGTTGGCATGGGTGGGGGTGTGGATGTGTGTAGAGTGGTTTAACATGAAAGAAGCGAATATTGCAGGCGGAGTCTTATCGCAAAAGCGCTGCCTCTGTTGGAGTGCTAAGGTTCAGCTTTAAAGCATTCATTGTATTTTGCCAAATATTTAATATTCGAATTTTATATGGGAAAATAAAATAAAAACTCATAGTTAGTTTGTATACATTGAGAATTTTTTTGAGGGTTTAATATTTGTATTTGTACTTCTTAATGATTAAAATTCTTTAATCTCCAAAAATAACTCAATATAGTTTAGTTAAATTTTATAATTCTTATTTTGAGAGTCCACAAACTTTTTTTAATTAGTTCTTGCTGTTTTTTTTATTAAGTTTATAGCATTTAAATTTTAAATTATAGAATCTTTTGGATGAAAAAATTAAATAGTAGCAGAAAGAAGATTATTTTTGTTATAAAATTTATTTTTTAATTTTATGTAGTAAATTGTAATATTATTTAGAAAATATTAAGGTTTTTTCAATATATTTTTTTTATATTATTCAGCCGATTTTATAAAGCTAGTAAATTCATCATATTATTTAAAATAATTTTTTTTCTCTTTAAATAAAGACTAATATTTTATTTCTTAACATTATTCAACCGATTTCTTACTGCTAGTGTCTGTATTTTGTTTAATTATTTTTAGTATCACATTATGTTAATTTCATTTGTAGCTTGCAATAGAAGGAACATATTTAAAAACTCATAGCATTGCAATGGTAAGCTGCTGAAATTTCTTTGTATTATTCTTAAATTTTTCAAATTTACTACAAATTTTCTCATATTTAAATAAAAAATATTTTTGATAACAATGCGAGTACAAATTGTTAAAAAGACTTGCCTTTTTTAAATTGTACAAAAAAAAAATATTTGGAAATAAAGAAAAAATTCTTAAATAAACTTCTCTTTTTTGAAAATTAAAAAAAAAAATCTTTTTTAATGATTTCGTCTCCATTTTCTTTATTTTTTTAATTTCAGTGCTTTAAAAAAAAATATTTGAAACTAATTTTTTTAATTTCATCATTCAAACATTTACTAAATTAAATTCTTGGATATTCATATACAAATATATATGTATGTATATACATCGTAAGTAAATAGCATGAGTGCACTCTTTTATCCCTACTTTATTTTTTTTTCTTTCGGGTCAAACAAAAGTTGCTTTATTACATTTTTTTTTTGCTACAATTACGTTTTACTACAAAATACCTTCATTTTACATTTTTTTCTACAACTAACTCTTCCCCACACTACCGCCTGCTGGTCTCTTTTTGTGTAGCTTTGTAAAAATTAATTGCTGTTCTAAGAAGGAGAAAATGCTCGGAGAGAAAATAAGTAAATAAAGAAAAAGCTTGAGCCAACTGTAAATTGGAATTTTCAGCTTGCACTCTAATGGCGCTTTACAACGGCACACATACGTGTATATGTACATACGTATGTATATAACGGCATATTCTAAACGAAGTAGTTGAGTGTGCTCTGTTATTCACATATTTTCCAACAATCCTTACTAGCTTATTGCTTGTCCCGTTTGCTTGTCTGTTACCAAGTAATGGGTTAGCCAGCCATTTTTAATGGAAAATATATTTTTTATTTTTTTATTCTTTTTTTAAATCTGTAAATAATAATAACTAGGGAACATGACATAAAAAGGGTGAAAGGCTCTAAGTGGCACTGGAGACACATGAATATAGTTTATAATTCAATCATTAAATGTTAGTTAAGTGAAGAAATTCTCTAAAAATCAATAGCTAATGTGTGGTGATATGGTAATTTAAGTAATATTCATAGTTAGTAAAAATATTGAAATTTCTGTTTATTTTAATAACTTTTAAATTCCTTTTATTAGCACTTGCATTTAACCAATTTCTCACCTCACAGCCAAATCCATTATATTTTTATTACAATATTTATTCTTTCACCTTCACAGCATTTCCATTACCCAGCGTAAAGGGCTCTTTCGCGCTTCTGCAGCTTACACACAAGCAATGCAGCATTGTGCCATATAAAACTTATATTACATTCATACGCGGTGAGGAAGTAATTTTTCGAATTAAATGAAAAATTCCGTTGGTGAAATAACTCTTCCTCTACGATGTGGCACAAAAAAATGCACATATGTATATATATATATATTCAATGTGTATGTATTTGTTATAAAAGAGTGTAGCGAATACAATAATGTTGCCATGTAGCATACCAACAGGCGCCTTTGGTGCACCGGTGTGTGTGTGATAGTTCATGATAGTTCGATGGGCTCATGTGTCGAAAAAATAATAATTTCGTTTAAAGCAAATTTAATTGGTGGTACGAGAAATCAATAATAGTGTACATAATAATTTTGTGCTTTTAATAAATGCAGATTTGGCTAATAAGCAGCAGTGAAAAAAGTTTAGTTCAGTAGGCAAATAAATCATAAAATATTTTTTTTTAATTTACACTTAATTTTTATATTTTTTACGCAATGTATTTGCTATCTAAAGGAAAAAATTTAAATTATTTAAATGAAAATTAAATAAATATATTTTTCTTGAAAATGTAAAATTACTTTTGAAGTAGAGAAAAAATTAAAAAAAAAAACTTTTTTAAAATTATTTTGTTAAAAATTACATAAAAAGTTTTAAGAGATTTTTTTTAAATTTCCAAAAAAAAGTTAAAATCGAAAGTCAAAGTAATTAAAAAATACCTACGGGTATAGATTAATAATATATGTGAAAAAGCTTGCGTTCTTTTAATAATATAAACCTACAATAGAAGTAGGGAAAATTATATAAAAAAAATAATAAAAAAAAAATTGTTGAATTTGTTAATTTTTTAATTGTTAAATTTTTTTCTTATTCTGAATTTTCAAGAAGAATGTATTAAAACCAAAAATCAATGAAATGAAAAATATTTATTATGTATGTCACACATAAAATGAGATTTTTTTAAGAGAAAAATTAATGGAAAAAAATCTAAAATTTGAATCTGCAATTGAAATACGATCCAATTTATTATATTAAAAATTTTAAAGATGTTTTATTTAATATTTTTTATTAAGTATATAAATTTAAAAATATATTCAGATATAAGCAGTGAACTAAAAATTATCTAATTATGTCCAGAAACCAATTGTGGCCGAATAAAATCTAAATATATAAATTCGAAACAAAATTTTGAAAATATTATACAAATTTGTTAAAAATAAACTCATGAACTTATTCAAAAAAAAATTCCAGAAGCACCACGCCACTCATCAACTAACCCATCAATGCCAAATCGAGCACCTATAAAATTGAAAGAACATGAAGACATCAAAGAACATATGTACATATATCAGCAAACGCACACACTCAAACTTGGCTAATTGTTGAATTTGTCAAATTGCAATAAATCATTGGAAAAATTAACGCAAGACAAGTGAAAACCACAAAATATACACATAACTTCATTTGAACACGCACACATTGAAAATAAATAAGTTTTAAGCAAATATTTACATACCATTGCAGAAAGATAGGTATGCATGTGTGTGTGTGTGTGTCTGCAATGCGTTCAGCATGTGCCAATTCCACGCTCTTTACAACTGAGATTAGTGCAAAGCTGGCAAATGCTACAGCATGGAGAAAAAAATATTGAAATAGAAGCAGTTGAGAGAAATAAAAACTTGAAAAATCCATAAACACAGTCAACCGCAAGCACAAACAAACGAAAAGTCTTTAAAACTGCCATAAAAGCACTTTTAATTACATTACAGCAGTCGAACTTATTAGTTGAAGATGAGCGCGTACAAAACCGACAGTCGGCGACCACAACAAGTCATAAAGTGAAGTGGAAATAGCGAAGTGATGGGAAGTTGAGAAAGATTAGCAGCGAAACCATTTACATATATACAAATCTACGCATATAGCATATACATTTTGTATATATGTATGTATATTGTAATTCACCAGCCAGTATGAATATATGTATGTATATATAAGCAGTTGTGCGCTCGTTATGCTCATTAATGCCTATAAATAAACAAATGGCAGCTAATTTTAGGCAAAACTGTTTTAAAACGCAAAATTTAAAATCCCACCGTTTTAATATTATTATTATTTCTTTGCTTTTGTTTTATGGCTTTCTACGATTTTGATCTTATTATTTATTGTTTCTAAGCCAATTCGCTAAAAAAGATTGTTTTAGTTGTTTTGAAGACGCCAATAAAAATATCAAAAATAGAAATAATGACATGCAAGAAGTTGATGAAGACGAAATGTGTTGGTGTAATTTTTTATGAGAATTCTGTACAATAAAAAATTCAAGGGCAACAATGAAAGTGTTAAACGGAGTACAATGAGCAGAATATTGAAAAAGTTTGAAAAAATTTATTAAGTTACATATGTATATAAAAATATTAAAAAACTTACAATATATTTTAATTTGAAAAGAAATGAAGTTTTTAAATTAAAAAAAAATTAATTTAATAGGAAAAAAATATTTTTTAAATGTTATAAACAAATAAAACAATTTGCAACTTTATAAGAGAAATAAAATTTAATTACAACTTTTTGTTTTTTTATTAATGTTTTTGTTTTAATATTGAATTTCATAAAAATATATTTTCATATATGTAAAAAACTAAATAAATTATGAAATTTAAAATCAATATTTTTTACAAGAATTTATTTTATTATTAATACCATTTACTATATTTAAATTCGATTTCTTAACATTTTAAGCAAAAAAAATATTAAACTTTTATAAAAGAAGCACAATTTTATTACAGTATTTTATATAGAATTCTTTGAAATAAAAAAATAAAATTCTAAAATATAAACCTTTTTTTCTGCGCTTATAAACGCGTTAAATGACTCTCAGCTACTACTCTTGAGCCACTAAATCAAGCGAACGCCATTAATTTTTAATCAATTCCATCAGTGGCGATTTTACAAAAAAAAAACTCTTCAAACATTATAATTCAAATTAGTTTGTGCATTAAAAACAGAAAAAAAAAATAAAAAATAGCCTCGAAATAGTTAAAAACTTACATAAGCACGCTCTAAGCATTAGTAGTTTGGCATTATTTAATAAAGCTCAAAGCAGACTTATTTTTTGTTGTATAGTTAAATTTTATTGACGCTTAAATTTTTAAACTATGCTGTTGTTAGGTTTTTAAGTGCCTGCCTTTAAGATAAATTGGGTTTTTTGTGCTATTCAGCGCTACTAAAGTCAATTCAGCAGGTGCTATGTTCATGCGTAGTGTAGAACAGTAGTTTTTAATTAGTTTTTACTATAACTTTACATGGATAATAAATATTTTTAGACGAAAATACCATTTTGAAACAAAACATATTTATATTGTACATATTTTATTCCGGAAATTGAGCCCTTTGTTATTCAGTTGTATTCAGCTACATATATTTCCAGATATTACTCGTAGAAAAAATATTTTGTACAGCTCACAATTTTATATTGAGCTATTCTGGCTACAAGTGTAATTCAGCGCTCTTTTTGTGTTATTCAGCTCGTTAGCTTTAAGCAATATATCATTGTCTTTCCAAATATGTGTTAACCCTACTTTCTTTAGAACGCATTTTTAGTCAGCTTTCATATTCAGCACCTGTATCTTTTCGTGCACTTTTATTTATCTACTACATATAAATAATATATACATATATATAATATAATTTACAAAACTAAGCAAAATTTTGAATTCAGCACACTTATAATGTATTCAGCGTTATTCAGCACGTTGTTTTTTTTTTACACCGTAACAAATTAATGTTAAGTTGTTTACGCACGTGTTAAAAATTTGAATGATTTGATGAAAGTAACTGTAAATTGGTTGTAAACTATCATAATTCTAAATGTACTACTAATAAACTGTTTCGGAAACCCAAAATTACGATTTATTAATCATTCAAGAGCAGTACAAAGTTGTAAGTTTTAATCAAAAGTAAAAAAAAAAACAATTTTTTAATATGCATAAAAAAATTTTTCGTATCTTCACTTTTCGAAAAAAAGAAAAAAATATTCAAAACCTAAACTAAAATTCGACCCACAAAAAAAAAAGCCAAAAAAGAAACAAAATATAAATGCCCAACCAAATTGCTGCGCTGCGAAATGGCAAAATGCTTGGCAAATTGAAAACGTGTCCGACAAACACAAACATCAATATTTAAACATAAGTAATCACTTTGTAAACGTTTTGCCCCACCAACGGCAAGCAGGCAGTCCGTGCAGCAGGCAGCAAAAAAAATATTTTTTCCTTACTTTTGCCGAAGCTAAATTTATACATACAATTTGTATTGGGCATTTTAGATGCTGCTGATGATGATGATGATGATCACCATGCCAACCCCTCTCCTTTATCCAGCTTCCGGGCAAGTTACATTGCAGCGGAAACACGAAATGCCAAAGCAGGCGGCACTCAAACTTTGTTGCATGAATTTGAAGTTGTACGGAGTTTTATTTATTTATTTATTCACTTCGTTTCTTGTGAAATTCACTTGCAAGCGTTTACTTATTGTTTTTGCTGTTGTACACAGTGTTTAGTTATGCTGGTCACAACACGAGAGTACAGAAGATGCCACAGCCTCTGCCGAGTCTACTCGACGCATTCACATCGTAAAGCTGTTAAGTTTATAACGTTGCTTGCCACAAATCGACAGCCGCTGAAGCAGCAGCGCCCAAAAGCACACTTCAATATCCTTACTGTCTGCTGGTGCGCAAGGATATCAAAGGAAGTAAATGCAGAGCAGCAGGAGAAAGCGAGCGAGGGTTAAGCGAAAAATTTGCACGTCTCAATATGCAACATAAAGTAACAATTTTTATGCCTCAACTACAAAAAGTAACTACTAACAACAAACAAAATTGCACAATATACATAATTCACGAAATTCTAACCAACACACATGCACACGCACCCATACATCCACTCTTATATATCTGTGTGTGTGACTCTGCAGCCAAATAAGTCTCGCTTAGCATCCCCCATTGCTTGCTGACTGGGATTTATTATGAGGCTTTGGGAAATTGAAAATGTCTATGCGACGACCTGCTACTTCTGCAGCACAGCTCGTTTGTATTAAATCTACTAGATAAAGCGCCTTTAAGTATGTTTTGGAATTATGATGAGCTTGTTTTGCATGCTTTTACGTTTGTGTTACATATTTTTTTTTTTTTTTTGCTTACTTGCTGAATATTTCATTTCCATTTTCTTGCCGTTGAGCGCGTGTCCGCTCCTCGGTCGCTTTTTATTGCTATTACATTTGCGTAGATGACATTTTTTTCATTGCGCATTTTTTTACGACAAATTGATTACGTGTCAAATGTTTCAAAGTGTGTTGTGAGCGCATTCAGTTGTTGCGTTGGGTCAAACTTTGCAAAGTTTCATTTCCTGTCTTTTTGTTCAAAGGAAGGTTTGCCGGTCGAAGTCATGCATTATTACTTGTTGAATTTGTATTTTTGTTGTGTGCTTCGAATTGTAAACAGTATAGGGTTGTAATTGTTTTCATTTAGATTGTTTCAATGGTGATTAATTGTTTCATAAATAATAATAATACAATATAGGAAGATTTTCACAGTTAAGCCCTGAAAAGTTGTTTGTTACGTATTTTTAAACGTGATTAAAGCTAGGGAAGCGCACGTTAAATTTAATTCAGCGCATATTTTATGAATTCAGCGCATATTTTATGAATTCAGCGCATATTCAGCAAATAAGTAAGCTCTATAAATCATGTACTCTCATCATTTTTTGCCAGTTAATGAACATTCCGGCCTTTGACTGAGTATTCAGCCCATATTAAGCCCAATTTAAAGCATTTCAAAACACTTAAATATCATTATATGTATTTAACAAGCCTGTTTTAAGCACACATTTGCTGTACTAAACTTAGGTTTAATTTCTGCATTTAATATATGCACCTAAGTGATATTACAATTAGTCTTGTCTATACTAATTTCACGCAATTCTGTTTCTCATCTTAACTTAATTTCATATTTCATTGAAAGGAATCAAAAAATTATATAAATACTACTATAAATTTAGCAACAAAAAAATCTAAAAGGTTAATAAATGTCACAAGACGTAATTCAGCGCGCTTTTAAGCATACAGCACTCATTAAGCAAGTCTTAAATAAAATTATGCAATTTTAATAAGCTAAAGAAAGTAATTTAGCGCTTATTCAGCGCATTTTTAGTTAATTCAGCACATATTCAGCGCTTGAAAAATATAATAACTTATTATTTTTCGACCAAATACTAACACGAAACAGCAATAAATGCACGCGGTAAGCGTAAAATGCAGTTAAAACTGTATTCAATACGTAGTGCTTAAACTAATTATATGTTTTTATTTTGGTACCAAATACATAATGAATTTCGTTTGGTAAGCATTGACAATTCATGCATACGTTCATCAAAAAAATATAAAAAAAACTGCTACTAACTCTTAAGTAATGAGTTTCTTCAATAAAAATGAAAATAATAATACACACCACCACTTACGATTTCTCGAAAATAATATTTTTTCTGCTTAATAGCAGCAAAAACAACAATATTAATTACCAAAAACAGAAGGAGACAGTAGGGAGCATACAAATCATGACAAAGAAAAGAATAAAACACAAAATAATTATAGCTTCCCGTCACTGACTGGCATATGTCACATATGTAGCAAACACCAAAGAACAAGAAAATAAAAAAAAAATACTATGAAATTACATGCATATAAACGTATATATAGGTATGTGTGTATATGCAAACTGCGTATGTCGCCCGCTGCCATAAACCATTTTATTAGCACATAAACCAGGCTTAGTTAAAATGCTATTAAAAATGTGAACCATGAAAATTTTTTTACAGCATCCAGCATAAGACAAAAAAAAAAGACAATTATATACACACTTAAAAACATTCATAATACTCTTGTGGTGCTGCTCATTAAACGAAAATTTCACAGAACCATCAGATTTTTTTTATAATTTTTTTAAAATTTTTTTTTTGTAATTTTTGGTGGTTGCAATGTCCATGTGCCACCATTGTCTCAGATATCAACAAGCACATCAATATTTTTATAAATGCAATAAAAAATCCAAATGTACAAATGCATGTGACAATACCATATGTGCGCGCGCGTGTGTGTGTGTGTGTGTGTGTGTGTGTAGAAAATTTATAAAAACGAAAAAAATGAAAAAAAATAAAATGCAGTTAAATAAAAATTAGCAATCAAAAAACTATGAAAATATAAAAATCGCATTTCACTAATTTTTCTAGCACGCAAGCCACACACACACACACACACACACACACACGCACACACTCAGCAATGCCAATAGTGAACACTCAAAATGGTTTTTATCACTATAAACAGTAAACTATAAACGATTTATTGTATTTGTATTGCTTAGTGTATAGCAGCGTGCCACAGGAAGATGCATTTATGACAATACTAGCAGGAACAACACAACAACAACACTTTGATTTGTACTCATTTTGAGTAGATGCAAGCATATCTAAATGAGAATTTTTCCCCAAAAGCATTTGACAAGTCAGCAAAACATTAACTGCCTGCGACAGGCATAATGTTTATGATTTTTCACAACACACACACACACACATACTTATTTTTCGGTATATGTATTGCATTTTGCATGTGAAATAATCGGTGTAATGGTTTTGCGCTCATAAACTTTATGCATTTGTAGACAGTCGTAAAAGCTTAGAGACTGCCACTTCGTCACTCAGTCATCATGCTGAGCGGACAGACAGTCCGTGTTGTAGATTTCTGGAGAAGAAGTGCGGCAGGCTGAGTTATCATGAAGCATTTCGCTGAAAACTGCATACATACATATGTATATAGGTATGTCCATAGATATGGCAAGCCATTTGATGGAACTAGTTGATCACGAAAAATTACATTTTAATTTTATGAACAATTCCTGAAACGATTTTAGGCCACATAAAAATGGCAACACTGTTGCTGCCGCGTTGGTTAGTTGCTGCTTGGTTGGCTGTGTTTTGACAGTTGTGACACTAAACACTTAATTGGCAAATTTTAGTGCGGGAAAGTGTCAACGTATTGGCATTAAAAATATTAGCAGGTGTTGAAAAAGTAGCTAGTGAAACGTATTTTCGTTAGAAAATAAAAAAAATATTTTTTTTTAAAGTTCCAGAACCATGAAATCTTTTGTTAAATCTTTAATTAATTTGTTTAAATGCAACAGTGAAAGCTCACACTAAAGTTATTTATGGTTATGAAAGCACAAGCACAGTGAGATAACTTTTAATCTGCTCAGGTTCACAGAATATTCAATAATATTTATATATATATACACGTATTTCCAAGTTTTATTGCATTAACGAAAGCTTAAAAGCATTTTATTGTACTGACGAAAGTTTCAAATAAACATCGCTGCTGTTAAACATGTTTCCATTGAAACATTCACACATTTTTCCGCTAAAGCTCCCAAAATTTGTTTGTGATGTCAAAAATTTAATGGATTAAATCAATGAAAGTTCTTAAGCTTAAAAAACTCAAAAGTATTTTGAATCAGTTTTGAAAGCATTTACAACAAACTTTTCTGGGTTTCATTTAGTATTTACATACAAAAAAATTGAAAATTGTGTAGTGCAAACGTTGGCAAATGAAATTGCAGTGAAAGCTTAATGAAAGTTCAAAGCTGCATGGTGATATCATATTTTGAAGAAAGTTGTATGAAAGCTTTATAAAAATTTCATAAACTTTTGTAATTTTTCTTCAAAGCTCAAACGAGTTTTCCAGTGGGAGTTGTTAAAAAAGCTTTCAAAAATACCTTCGAAGCATTCTTTTTTGAAAATCTGCAGAATTGCAGCTTGCAATTTGTATTTAGTCCAAAATATTGAACTTCTAGTTATTAGACATTTTTCAGCAAATTAGGATTTCATTAAAAAAATTGATAAATTTGTCAAATTCTTAAAAATCTCAACACACAAAAACATTCACTCGACAGACGAATGAGCACGCTCAAACTAATAAATCATAAATATTTTAAATAAACTTTAATTGGCAATCAACATATTAGTAATTTTTACCCCAATGCACACATACGCAACTAATTTAATTTATATACATACAAATATGTTTGTATGTATGAGCTTTTATTATGAAATTTTCAACGAAAGTGTAAACAACTAGACAAATCAGCTGATTGACAGACAGTCGGCAAAAGCAGTCAAATAAATATGGTTGTCAGTTTTTTTTGTAGCGCATTTTTGTTGCTTTTTGTATTTGTATTTGTTGGTGGTATGTAGTAGACAAATGGGCGCGTTTCAAAAATATAATACTAATGTCAGCTTACGCAACAACAAGACGAATAAAGCTACAAAGCACAAACAAACACACATATACTATACATGTTTGTATGTGTGTGTGCATAAGTATGTGAACAGTTATGGACAGCAAATGACAGCTAAATGAAGGCTGCTGATAATCAGTCAAAAAGCTGTCAAAAACTGCGCACGCTCATGCAGCGCCGAAAGGTCGGCTTACATACATATTTACACATACATACATACAGAAAATGTATGTATTATATATTTGCATGGTCATGTATTTTAGCTGAGAGCAGACATATGAATATGTATAATATGTATGTATGTGCATGTGTGCTTCTGCCGCTTGAATGCTTGCCTGTCAATTGACAGCTTTTGACGTTGCTCTTCTTCTTTTGTCTGTGTTACTATTGTTGTTGTTGTTGTGGGCTTTGACCTTTAAAATTTTCGCCATACTGAATTTTTGTGTTGCTCACTTACTATGTGCATACGTGTATGTATGAAAGTCTGTATGGAGTATTTGCTTGCGTCAAAAAGTGTCACTTTCGTTTTTATAAAATCATAATAAATTGAATACAGTGTCAATTATTTTGTTGTTGTTGTTGTTACTTTTATTATTGTCTGCTTCTAATATAAATAGAATCTGCATATGTATTTGACATGAATTAGTGCCATTAGCCTCTGCGTACATACATATGTATGTATGTGCAAAATTGTATTTTCACTTTTATGTGTTTGTATCTATGTATGTGTGGGTGTGCATGGGTAGATGTAGCTGAAATGACAGCTCGCCACTTGACAAAAAAAATCAATATATTCACGTCATCACACAGCAATAAAATTTAATATTAGAAAGGTTGGACAACTAATATTTAAATATTAAAAAAAAAAAACAAACAGCTACAACACTAACGCTCTCAGTTGAACCTTGTACCTCCCACATATAGTTACTCTCACTTTCCCCAACAGCAAATGACATAATTGAGTGACAGCCTGCTCTTTCGTTCATACATGCGGTCGCATGTCGGCGATAGTGCGAAACGTCAAAGGTGTTTGACCGTAAAAAACAACAACAAACAACAACTACATATGTTAAGAGCACCAAGCACAAAGCTGACCCAACGGCAAAACTGTATACATATATATTTTTTTTTTGGTAATTGAGTGAGATTTGACAGTTTTAAGTGACGCGGCGGCAAACATGATGTGACGCTCGTTGCCGCGGCGAAGGCGCGTCGCAGGCGATGAGGCGTGCACAGAAAAAAAAAACATTGTTTTTTGTATGGAATTTTGACATTTTGTATGCGGTAATGCATGATTGCGTATGCACACTATACGTATGTGTGCATATGTGTTGCATGTAACAAAAATATTCTATTTAAGGCAAGTGGAAATAATAAAACAAAAACAAAAATCAGCGCATTTGTTTAATTTCGTCGTTAATTGCTAGAAAAGACGCTTAATCAGCATTTTTTCAAATACCCAGTACAAGTGCGTTGTAGCCAATGCCAAGAAATCTCAGTGAAAATCAAGTAAATAAGAAACAAGAAAATTTATCGATTTGCAACGAAAGTAAAAACTGTGTTACGACCTTGAAAAAATGCGGCTAAAAGAGCAAAAACAATAAAAAAAGACAAAACAACAATAAATAATAGCAGCAGCAACAAGGCCCAAAGCGTAAAGTCAATTCATTTTGTCTACCCTGAAAGCAAGCGCAAACACATAACTACATACACACTTACATACATACAAACAAATGTATACAAAGTTAAAACTGTATTCATGCAAGCGACGGCAATAAATTATCAGCAATAATTTTTCATCTTGAACTGGGAGCAACAACACATATATGGTAGAAGCAACGCGCAACAGTTGAAACGCAGCGCGTAAGTTGAGAGTTCAAAGCCCACCAATTGTAGATACAATAGCGCGGTGGCAGCGGCAACACATTAATTTTGCACCAACAGAGCAATTGAATGTTGCAACAAAATACATACAGCACTACAAAAATAGTAATAAATTAAATGGTTAAGAGTTACCTCAACTGTAGTGCCAGTGCCAGCGTCAGCTTCGGTAGCGGCGGCGGCGGCGACGGCGTCAGCAAACAAAACAACAGTGCAAATAACAATGCGGAAATATTTTATCCAAAATGAGCGTGGAGGTTTGCCGCTTTTAAAACAAAGAACAAGCAACTATCGAAAAATCGCAAAGCACAGCAGCAGACATTTGCTGTTCTCTATACGGCAGCGGCAGCGCGTAACGTTGTGTGCGTCGCTACAATAAATTCTACAGCCGAAAACAATAATTCAACTTGAAACTGTGCGACTGAGTGCGCCTGCGGCAGGTTCAATGTACAAAACACCCGCTAACGATAACGACGACAGCGCTGCTTGCGATGTTCTTCTTGCCAGTGCCACTATCATAAGCTGAAGTCTCGGGCGCTTTTTAGCGAAAAATGCTTATAAGTGAAAGAGACAAACATACATACATATAATATATGTGTAAATTGTGGTGGCTGCTGTTGGTTCGTGGTAAGCGTTGTGCGCCGCGCTTGTGCGCTGCTGCCATTAATTCTAGCGCTTGCCGACTTGTTTGACAGTTCTGACAGACTATTATTTAAAGTTGCGCTTAAGCGCGGAGCAATGCCAAAGCGCCCGCACTTCCCTTACTTTTAAATGGGTGTTTGTGTATGTGTGTGTGTGTGTGTGTGTAAGTCAGCGGCAACCGCCACCTGCAGCGCATTGTCATTTGCACACACCAAACATATGTAGACGCGTCGCGCGGCGTCGCGTCGCATCATCTTCATGTTGTAGTGTGAACGTATTCCACGCGTTGCCGCCACTGTCGCGCATTTGTTAAAATTTGTACAACAGCGTGCACTTTATCTTCCGCTTATTCATAGCCGCCCAACCAGCCGGCAGACTGTCCGCCTACCAATCGCCTCCTCCGGTTTGTCTGTGTTTTCCTTTCGATTTTCATCAGACAACCATGCAGTGCATATTTCGTTTGTCTGGCTGCGCAACGAATGTAGGTTAGCAGAGCGTTTATAGGCCGTTATTAATAATCGGTTTGCCGGCTTGCGGGTTGGTGCATTCAACTGTGAGTTAGGTCATTTGTTTTTATAGACACTATTCACTAACGGTAGCAGAGCTTCAAAATTTTACTGTATTGTACATGTTAAGGCGAAAGCTTAAGTTTAATTCAAATTGAAATTTTACCTCAAGGTGTGGTTGAGGTTCAAATTGAGGTAGATTTAAGGTTATGGTTAGGATTAATGTTATGGTTAAAGTTGCGGTTTAAGTTGTTGTTAAGGTTAAGGTTATGGTCACAAAATATATTGAAGTTAAGCTAAAGTTTAAAGGTTACGAGTAAAACTAAATTTAAGGTATATACTAATGTGAATGTTAAGGTTAACGCTAAGGTAACTTTAAAGTTAACGTTAAGGCTAAGATTATGGTCAAACTCATGGATAAGTTTGTGGTTACGGTTAAGATTGATGTTGAGGTTAAGATTAAAGTTAAATCTATGTTTATGGCTAAGTATAAGGTTAAGTTAAGGTTATTGTTAAGGTTATGGTTAAGGTTATGGTTAAGTTAAGATTAAATTTATTGTTAAAGTTAAGCTTAAGATTAAAGGTAAATGCCAAATTCAAATGGCGTTAAGGTTCAGTTTAAGGCTGAAGTTGAGATTTAAGCGAACAAAAAAAAATGCTAAAATTGAAACGAAGTTTGTGCGCTTGTTGCCGAATTCGATTAATAAAAAAACCTAATTTTTGCATATCAATTTCAGGAAAGAATTGTGAGCAAAATCTGTTCATCAATATGTATGACAGATTTCATTTTGCAATCGAAAATAAATTTGTCAGACTTTTTGGTACAGGATGTATCAACCATCCTAATGTAATGTTCACAGTGACTACAGCCATTGAAAACCACCCAAACGTGGTTAGTCTGTAGTTTTGAGCTTGAAAATACCTTAAAATATAATATATGGGCATACGTAAATATGTATACAGGGTCAGAAAAATTAATAGCGACAAATGACGGTGACAGCTATGCTGACACAATTCTTTTTTGTACAAACCTTAGCGAGTTAAGCTAATGACCGACGGCATTTGGCCGCACCCTTGTCAAATACCCATGCGGTGAAGTTCAAGTTCTTAACCCTGGAAATGTAGGTATGTATGTACAAACATACATTAACACATACAACATACATTGCATAGGATTACACTTGTCAACCATAATTCAAAGAAATTAGTCATTGCCATAATTTTCTGTGGCGCGCCAACGTCACGATACGCCTTTTTATCTTGCAAAATATTTGTGCAAGTAAATGTGCTTGCGCGCGCATAATGGGCATAAAAGTCCTGCTTGCGCATACCTACAAAGCATAATTTTTTTATTCCATTTGTTTTGCAAGTAAATCAAACCCAAATTCACATATGTATATACATATACACACACATACACAGTCGTAAAAGCTCACTGTTTGTATTGACGGCAGTTGTCATTATTATCAGACGCCATATTTTATGTGATTTCTCATAACAACAACAACAATACTAATTGCTACTGTGAGTCGGTTTTTGACGGCCACACATAGCAATGGACACACATAATGTTGGTGCTTTGCTTCGTTCTTGTCGCACTCAGTCACCTACTTACACACCACTGATGCATACAAACATACAAACATACAACAAACATTTGCACGCACTTTACGCTTTACGCGCTCACCATTTGCTCTACTGGGTAACTGACCTCGCAAATGTGTGTTGTGACTCTGAACAGC
>JAWMAG010000006.1:10445000-10547500 GCA_037013455.1 Ceratitis rosa
AACTCGATAGGGAGCTACGATGACGTTGATGATTTTGATGTTGAAGTTGATATTAAAATTTTTTCTTGTTTTCAATAAAAAAAGAACAAAATACCCGTTGGAATGCGTTCAAGGTGTAGACAGTTTATGTACAAGTTTATGATGAGCACGTGTGTGTTTGTGTGCTAAAAGCCTACAGCAATATAATAAAGTGGACACATTCTATTTGATGTTGAACCGCAGCAATTTTGTAGCTTCCGTGCTAAAGGAGGTTTTTTTAATTAAAATTTAAGTTTATAATGGGTTTTTATCAGCTGCCCTTTTTCATGCCTTAAATTAAAAAGAAATTTCTCATTTTCAGCGCGCACATACATACTACAATGTAAAGCGTTGTTGCCTCAACATGATCAATGATCTGTGGCAAATGCGTTGCGTAGAGCTTTTGTGGGGCGTGTTCAGTGCGCACGTACCATCTGATTAGGGCAGATGCTTATACCATAGATAGGTCAGCGCATACGTATACGCATACAGGCATAAGTACAGTATGGTCTGTTTAAAAAAATGAAAGGGAAACATCATTTTTTGATTGATGTTACGAAAAGTGCTGAGCTCATGATGTAATACTCGTCATACAATAAATTCATTATAATTAATTTATGTGATTTAATAATGCTACCGTTGCGCAGATTTCATCACCACTAAATATATATGTACACGTATATACACTAATAACGGTGATCATGAAAGTGTGCGAGTTTGAACTTTTAATTGCTGTGTTTGCGTAGAAAACCTGTTCCGTGAAAATGAAGACGCCGCAACTTTGTTTCAAAAATTGGGTCAAATTTTATATAAATTATAAATTACGAATAATACGATTTTTAAATGAAAGTAAATAATATGAAGTAAGTAGAAAAAGAAGGATAGCAATAAGTATAGTGTTAATGATGCGATGAAATGTGACTTACCATCATATGTTAGTTCTGAAGGATTTAGTGATGATAAGAACTTACCATCTGTAAAGAGAAGAAAATAAATAAATTAATTTGTCATTAAAATTATAATGAAAGTATATGAAATAATATTATTTTATTTTAACTTAGTTTTTATTAATTAATTAAGCTTTAATATCATTATGAAATAAATACATGAGGAAAAAACATTATTAATTTAATTAACTATATTTTATTATTTACATTATTTTATTTTGGTATAATTTAAAAAGGATTTTCTTTTATTTCATACTTATAACAAAATATAATCAAATCTAATAAAATAAAATAAAATAAAATAAAAAGAACCTTTTATTTTATTTCTTTTATTCTTCTTCATATAAGTTTTTTTTATTGTATTTTTTTTATTTTTTGTTTGTTTTTATTTTATTTAATTTAATTTTATTTCTTTTTATTTTAGTTTATTTTATTTTACTTCATTTCTTTTATTTTGTTTTATTTTATTTTATTTTATTTTTGTTTATATTATTTTAATTTACTTTATTTTAATTTTTTTCTATTTTATTTTATTTAATTTATGTTTACATTATGTTAATTTATTTTATTTTATTTTATATTACTTCATTTTATTTTATTTTATTTTATTTTATTTTATTTTATTTTATCTTATTTTATTTTATTTTATTTTATTTTATTTTATTTTATTTTATTTTATTTTATTTTATTTTATTTTATTTTATTTTATTTTATTTTATTTTATTTTATTTTATTTTATTTTATTTTATTTTATTTTATTTTATTTTATTTTATTTTATTTTATTTTATTTTATTTTATTTTATTTTATTTTATTTTATTTTATTTTATTTTATTTTATTTTATTTTATTTTATTTTATTTTATTTTATTTTATTTTATTTTATTTTATTTTATTTTATTTTATTTTATTTTATTTTATTTTATTTTATTTTATTTTATTTTATTTTATTTTATTTTATTTTATTTTATTTTATTTTATTTTATTTTATTTTATTTTATTTTATTTTATTTTATTTTATTTTATTTTATTTTATTTTATTTTATTTTATTTTATTTTATTTTATTTTATTTTATTTTATTTTATTTTATTTTATTTTATTTTATTTTATTTTATTTTATTTTATTTTATTTTATTTTATTTTATTTGTTTTTATTTTATTTTATTTTATTTTATTTTATTTTATTTTATTTTATTTTATTTTATTTTATTTTATTTTATTTTATTTTATTTTATTTTATTTTATTTTATTTTATTTTATTTTATTTTATTTTATTTTATTTTATTTTATTTTATTTTATTTTATTTTATTTTATTTTATTTTATTTTATTTTATTTTATTTTATTTTATTTTATTTTATTTTATTTTATTTTATTTTATTTTATTTTATTTTATTTTATTTTATTTTATTTTATTTTATTTTATTTTATTTTATTTTATTTTATTTTATTTTATTTGTTTTTATTTTATTTTATTTTATTTTATTTTATTTTATTTTATTTTATTTTATTTTATTTTATTTTATTTTATTTTATTTTATTTTATTTTATTTTATTTTATTTTATTTTATTTTATTTTATTTTATTTTATTTTATTTTATTTTATTTTATTTTATTTTATTTTATTTTATTTTATTTTATTTTATTTTATTTTATTTTATTTTATTTTATTTTGTTTTATTTTATTTTATTTTATTTTATTTTATTTTAGTTTATTTTGTATAAATTAATTGTGTTTATATTTTGCTTTTATCAAAGCAGTTGGAATCTTTAATTTAGCTTAAGTGACACTTCGACCTTCAACTTGAAAATTTACAATTTTTTTATCGCATTATTATCTTCATTTTATAAATTCAAGATTTCTTTCAATTTATTTGCTAAGTTATCACTAAATACTAATATAGAATATAAAACCTGACAAGAAGAAAGATGACAATCTCAACTTATTTGGACTTTGTACTTAATCAGTAATTCAGTCACAAGCCAACATACAAAAATATTTAGTAAATATATATTGATATAAAGAGAATGAAGTTTTTTTAATGAAAATTTGTTAATTGCTGTGCTGAATTGACAATGTCCACGAAAGCAGGCATATCAGAGACCAATGGCGATGGCGCATCAACATCATCAGCACCCACTTCACAGCGAAAGCCACCGCAAAAGTGCTAATGAAAATGCCGAAGCGCACAAAGCCTTGCCACATATGTAAAAGTTGGCTAATAATGAATGCAGCGACCACAAAAAAGAATTAAGGAACAAAAAATCAATAAAGCCAAAAACGAAAAATGGAAGAGGCGGCGCAGCGCGTCACAGCAGCCGTTACTGGACCGGACCACTTCATGAACAGTGCGCGGGAAGACGACAAAATTTCAATTTGGCCGACAGGTGATAAATAAATCGAATACCATATTTAGGCTATGGTGCAAAGTGATCCCTTTCAGCGGGCGCTGCACTGCGAACAAACTGACTGCCGGGCTGAGTGAATAACTGAGTGACTGTGTAAGTATGTCGTGTAGGCGCACTAGCAGAAGTGCACTTTGGTTAGCTGCTGGAAGCACGTCACATATAGAGAAGGCACTGTTGCAGATATTATATGTATATATATCCAACATTAATTTTTTTTCTTTCCAGACTCTGCCGCAAATGCGCCATTTTTGTATGGTGTTGCATTTAATTGTACAGCGTAGCCACAGAAAATAAAAGAAATTAAAGTCGCTTTGAACTCTAAATGGAGTTAGAGCTGCACCTTGCGCGACTTTTACTGCACAAACGAATAAAGAACAATCAATGTCGGCGATACGACGTGCAATGGCGTTGATGAGGGCGCACCACTAGGAGCAGTAGTATATTAACATTTTCTTCTTCTTCTTTTCTCTCTTCTTATTTCATTTATTAAGTTTTTTTTTATAGTTAAACCTTTCCTTGTTATTGTTGCACATGCATTTTTAAAAGGTGTTGCCTGCCTACCATACTCCTGGCTTATGGTTCATAGCAGACAATCAACAACGGTGCACCTACAATAAAAGTGAAGAGACAAAAGTGCAAATTGCCGCCAAATCGAATGCAATGCGCGCAGAGTGACAATTGGTTGCCGAGCTAGAGGAAGTGAAATGAAGTGGGCGGGCGTGGTACGAAGCGGTGGCGTCGCGTTAAGATTGTGGCACTAGTCGACCAACCAACCAACCAACCAACCAACCAACCAACCATCTACCGACAGTACCTACTTTCCGCTCTGGCATTTTCGATAAGTGAGGCACTGTGCGCGCGACCGCATTCTGACATTAATTGCGGGTTAATTTTAAGCTTTGATTTGTGCAACACACATTGCAACGCCTATATGCGAGTGTGTACATATGTAAGTGAATGCCGTGCAAAAGAATTGCAAGCGAAGTTGTTATGGGTCAATATTTGGTGGCATGTGGTGAAGGTGTTGTTGTATGGTACAGTCAATTTAAATGCAAAATAATGTCTGCACTGTGGCTTCGGGTGGCGAGCGGCGGCCGCTACCCAATGCATTGACAATATTGACAGCGAAATTATTGCTAAGTGCGGTTAATTATAGTGATTTATTTGCCGATCAGTTTGTACGATATGCGGGCGACTATGCGCCAACTCACTCACTTACTCTTCACTCTCTCAGAGGAGCGTGCTGACTCTCGAATCAATTGGTTCAACTGTATGTATTGTATGTGACAGTGTGAATAAGTGCCATAAGTAAGCGAGTAGCTAAGTGAGTATGGCGACTTATTGATGAGCGCCGCATAAGTAGTCTCTAGCAAATTTTTTTGATACATTTGCCTGTGGCAATTACTTACGGCGGGTATTGGAAATGCGTTCGTCTAAAGGTTGTTTGTAGAAGTTTAAGTTAATAATGAATTATAAATTTTTATACTCGTATATTTGGAGCTGTGTAACCGCTGAAGCGATTTTGAGCCGATCTCCTCCTCCATTAAAAAAATAAAAAAAAAATGTATTAGTTAGTTGAATTTATAAATTAAATTTAAAAAAAAATAATCCAATTAGTATGATTAAATTTTTTTTTATTTTAATTGTTTTTAAACCAATTAGTAAAAATTCAATGTAAATAGAAGGAATATTTTCCATGATCCAATAAAAATGTAATTTAATGTATTAAATGTAATTCTTTAATTTATTTGAAATATTAATATTAAATGTCTAATAAAAATATTATTTGAATTTAATTTTTAATTTAATTTATTTTAAATTGAAGAGCGAAAATTGATTGGAGTTGGAAGGAATGGTTCTAAATAATCTAAATCGAATGAATGTATTTTATAAGTGATTTAATATTAACAATAGAAATTTTAATTGGACCTAATATTTTATTTAATTTTTTTTGTTATATGTAAGGAATTTTAATTATATTTAAAATTAATAATAAATTTAATTTATTATTTTTGTTTTAGTTTAATGGGAATTAAGCAGTAAAAATTCAAAAGGACTAAAAGGAATATCTAAAATAACCTGGTTAAAAAAAAATTATTTAATTTATTTTAAATAAATCGGAAAAAATTAAAAAAAAAAATGATTTTATAAAATTTAGCAAAAATAATGCCTGGAGCTAATTTATTTACTGTTTTCTGTAATTTTTCGGTGAATTTAGGTTACTTTAAATTTTAGCAATTTATTTATACTATATTATTGGATTTTTCTAAACTTAATTTTTTTTTATAGATTAACTTCAGCATTAATTACATTTGTGCTGAAAATACACAGACCTGCTTATATATATATAATTGGCGCTTTGTAACCGCTGAAGCGATTTTCGGCCGAGCTCCTTATACCCGCTTATACTTTTATTAAATTTGCAGTTTTGCAAATGTTCTTGTTATATATGCAAAAAAAATCTTTTTTTCTTATTCATTTATTTAAATTTGTTTAATTTACATACAAAATATATATTTTAAATTTATTTATTAAGGTTATTTATAATGATTTAGGGTTACTCCACACGAGTTTCGTTCTACCTTATTTTATTAAATATATTTATATCTATTTTTTTCTTCTTTTATATATATGTATATATCACAAGACATACTTTAAGATTGACTAGTACTGATAGCCAAGTGAGTGGTAAATATATGCTGCTGTTTGCAACGCTAACCTTGCTAATTGCAACAAATCACTCAATAATGCAACGCTGACTAGCTGTGGTAGCATGTTAAAGGTGCATGATGCCGTGCAAATGATACTTAATGTGTAATACAGGGGTATACTTAAATGCGAGTAAATCAAATTGGGAGTTTAAAATAAACGTAATACATAAAAATTTTTTTTTATATAATATAAATGCATATATGGCTGGATATGCACATATTTGTAATGATCAATCAAATGAAATTAGTTAGGGCAAAGCAATTAGACGTTGCTAGGAAAAACCATCGAGCTAGAATCTACTAAGCTATCTGTTCATCTAAATATAACAACAACATCCGCCAATTACATACATACGCGCGTATGTAGGTATGCTTGCTTTCGTCAAGCAAAGTAATCGTCGCGTGCACGTCTGAGGAGCCTTCAAAATGCTTTGTATCAACACGTTTTTCACTTAGCAATTAGAAAATTTAGAATTTTAGAAAGATATATGTATATATATATATATATATATATATATATATATATATACATATATATAGTTGAATTAGAAATATGTGTAGCTATGTATATTAGAACAAGAAAAGTTGAAACAACAAAATATGTATGCTAACAACTAATTGCCGCCCCAACAACATTGCACACACTTAAAGTGCCATGAGCGTGTTACAACACTCGCCACAATTTAATTCAGCAAAAAAAAAAGAAATAAAAAATTTAGAAAAAAACTGAACAAAAATTACTAGTAATAATAATAATAAAAACAGAACAAAATTTAAATACTAATTAAGATAGCGTGCAACACCGATGTACACAATGCCAAGAATCCGCACAGCTCTCTCTATATATACACTAGCTCATACATACGCACAGACGCCACCGTAAGAGCCACAAAACACTGCGGTACTCGGTTAATACGTTAAACAGTATTTAATTACTTTTGAAAAGTCAAGTCAAATAGACAGACGCGTCATTTGCATACACTTACATGCAAGCACACACACACACACACACACACAAACACTACCCTATGATTTTTTATATGAAAATTTATTAACGCTCAACTTTAGTATTTTATATATATTTCTTTTATTTTATTTTAATTTTTTTTTGTAGTAACGATTTTCTGGGCAGCCAAATTGCGCAAGACAGCGAATGAAATTTCTACTCGCCAACGAGCAGCAGTCTCAGTCGAAGTCGCAGTCGCAGTCGTTGTCGTTCATAATGGACCAGTAAGCGTGTACAATGAATGTCAGTCAGTTTGCCTGCAATTATTGCATTTGTATTACATACAGCACTTTATTGTTGTTATTAAAAAAACATTTTTTTTTTGCCTTAGTTTGCTGTTGTTCTTTTTATTTTATTTTCATATTTTTTTGCTATTGTACTTGCCTTCGCTTTTGTCTCGTGCACTTTGTCGCTCTTGGTAGTTAGTTGTCTGTCAGTCAAGGCATCAGTAATGTTATTTTTTTCCCGTACTCGTGCTGTTATTACTCGTTGCTGTACAAGTAAGAGTACTCACTCGCACTAAGTAAGCCCTGCACTCTGTCGTGTATTGTGTTGTAGCAAACAATTTGTTGTATGTCGTGCAGTTGTCTAAAAATTCGCTAACTGCATTATGCAACAAGCGAAAATGTTGTAAAAGCAGATGAATTGTTTTTGGCCAAAGACATTATTGCTGGGTGGGTGATTGGTGGTTTGAGGGAATTGGTATTCGCTGCAAATGGGCGTGCACGAGTGGCAGTTGGTGGAGACATGAGTACGAGTATGAGTGTGTCAGAGAGCGAAGTGGGTAGAGGAGTTCTAATGGTAGGGGAGAATGAATTATTATTATTATTTATTTGCATTGCTTTATGATTATTTTATTTTATTGTTTGATACATTTTAAAGTTTAGAATTTTATTTGTAAGCGTTTAAATACCAAAGTCTTTTAGACAAGTTGATTATGTTAACTTTAAATAATAATTTCATCTCATTAGTGATTTATATAGCGAAAAATTTGAAAAACTCTTTACAAAAAAAATATTCATAAATTTACTTTCGGCTTGAGCTCTTTTAAATGTAATTTATGTAAGAGACAAAAGGTTTACAACAATTTGAATTAACAGATCTCAGTAAAATATTAGTTGATATTTTATCACAAAAGTTGTAACATTTATTGTCGTTTTGGTACTTTTGAAAGCAGTTTGGGTAGAAAAAAAAAATTTTTAATAAAAAGAAAATATAAGTTGATTATTTAAAAATAATTATTTTAGCACTACAAATAAAGTAGATGAAAATATAGATTAAAAAGATATGATATTAACATTTTTTAGTTATTTAGTTTTATTCATTTAATTAATTCATTAAGAGTGAAATTATGGTATATAGCATAAATTTAATTGCCAAAAAAAAAATGTAGTAAAATATGCAAACTAATTACAGCTCCTCAAAATCAAATCAATCTGACCAGTAATAAAACAAATTCACGAAAAAGCGAAATGTTTTGTTATTAATTTTTTCTTATAAAATGTCATTCTAATAAAAAAAAAAAACATGTATTTTTTTTGCATATAAGGTAAGCTCGAACCGAACAGCTGCAACATATCCAACTAGACTAGCTTCGTTGTAATAATTAATTTGTGCCCCTTTTATTAGTTGGGCTTGCAGCAAAACATGCAAATAGAAATAAACATACAAACATACGCACATACATTCGTTGTCAAATAGGCACATGCAATGGTGCATTTAATTATGGCAATTGTTGTTATTGTAATGTAATGCAACCAAATTGGTGCTGTTGCATGAACTAAGTAAATAAGCGAGCACACAATCAAACGGCGACTGCAACAAAGCACTTTATAGGCAAAATTGGGCACAGTGCAAACGCATACACACACATATACACAGCAGTTCACAGTTGTGTTTAAATTAATCATATGCGCAATTTATCGTAATTATTTTGCAACTTTTCTAGCTGTCAACACGTTGCCGCTGTCACTGTTGCCACTGCATTGCTGCTGCTGCTGTTGCTGTTGCTGCTGCTGCTGTTATTCCTGCTTCTTCGACCTGCTGTTGTCGCTATCGCTGACGCTTGTCACCGCTAACCGCCGCCTGCTGTTTGCTGTTTGTCTGTTAGCTGTCAAGCGTTTTGCCATTTGCTACAGATATGAAAATGTATGCAATGCATATACATATATAATATATATATGTATATATATGTATATATGCTTCTTTTGCTACTCACAAACATATTGATACAATTTCTTCATTCATAGCAAAAATATAGTTTTGTTGCACATTGTATGTAAGTATGTATGTATGTGTTGTTACGCGGTTGTTATTGTCACTGTTTGTCTATCTTAAAGCGCTAATTGACAATATTTCAACGCAATTGCTGTCATTTCTTCCCTATTCGGCGTGTATGCAAACATTTATAAACTCGTATACGATATGTGCATGTAGATATGTGCATGCATTGTTGCTTTCATTTCATTTTTCTTAGCAACATTTCTTGACATTTTTGCAAATTTCATTCAAAATGTATGCGCACGCTTCACACCATTCATTGATAACTTGCAACATATGGTTGCATTAATTCTAAGAATGCATATTGCATATTGTAGCTGAGACTTACATATGTACAATATGTATGTACATTTATGCTTTCATATTAATTTATAATATCTTGAGGCAAAAAAAAAATCTTCATTCTGCACCAATGGCGCGCAGTTAGACAGACAGACAAACTTTGGTAATTAGTTGCACTGGAATGAGGAAATTCTTGGTATGCTATTTTTAAGGGCAATTAGTGAGTACAAATGTGTGTAGGTAATGAGCTGACAGTGTTGCAACAGAAATGTTGTCAGTTAATTATTTGGCGTCATGTTTTCCGTTATGATTCTAATTTTATAAGGACTTATTAATTGTATTTTCATATAATTTCATTTAATTATGATTTTTTTGTTTATTTTCAACTATGTATGATATTAATATTTTGAAGTTTTCTAAAATGTTTTCACACTGAGTAGATAATTTGGGCATGAGCTTTCATCATGAAATTTCAAATATGAATGAAATGTCGCCAATTTTACTAAAATACTCTAGTAAATGTTATAAGTTTATTTGAATGCAGCGAAAGCAATGAAGTTGTTACAAAAATTCCTTAATTTGAATATAAATAATTTCTCATTTTCTGTGCTTTCATATTTTCTGCGAAGCTTTCACATTTACTGATCTATAACCGAGTAAGCAATTTTCGACCGAGCTCTTCCTCTAAAATGTTATGTTATGCGAAGTGAGTTTTATGAGCTTTAAGCTCTGCGAAAGCTTAAATTTTTATGATCAAAAGCTTACAAGTCACTATAATCTTATTTTAGTAAAAAAGAGAAAAACGATTTGTACGTAGGAAAATTTCTTTAAAAAGCTTAGAGGCTCCAAAGAGGCTCGCATATAGAGTTTTAGAAGCTTTAAGCTCTGTGAGCACCTAAATTTTCATTATCTAAAGCTTTCACCGCACTAGAATTTAGTTTTAGGAACAAACTAACTTAAGTAACTTGTTATCAGCTTGATAGTGCAAAAAAGCTTCTCTGTGCACATATTTCTTTATATAAAGCATAGAACTTTTTTCTAATCCGCCTTCAAAGCTTTTATTTTATACTTCTACATACTTATTCCCAATTTTTACATATTTGCTCCAATAGTATCACGGAAATAGAGTTTAGGAGCTTTAAGCTCTGTAGGCGCTTAAGTTTAAGTTTTTATGGCACTAGAGTTTAGATTAGTTAGTAAGTAAAAAAACTTCTCTATCCACATTTTTTGGTGTATATAAAACGTAGAACTTTCTTCTTATTTCAAAAAACAACTTTTGAAACCTTCAAAAAACAACTTTTGAAACCTTTATTTTATACTTCTACATTCCGATTATTAATTTTTAAAAATTTATTGAAATTAAGGTACACATATAGAGTTATAGGAGCTTAAAGCTCTGTGCGTGTCTAAATTTGCATTATCAAAAGCTTTCATGGCCTCAACATTTTATTTAACTATCAGAGAATGTTATTTTGTGGCATGAAATGAGTTATTTCTTTTCGTGAAAGTTAATTTATTTTACTTAAAATGAAAAAAAAAGAATCTCAACAAAATCTACAATTTCATTTAGTTTTAGTGTACTGTATTGAATATTATCTTTTTCTAGCATTTTGAAAAGCCAATAAGCTATGTCGCTCATAAATTCGTTATGTGCAACAACAACATCAACAACCTGCAAACTACTTCAACTCTTCCAACCAATCAATTGCAATGCCACAAGTGCAACAAGGCCAACAAAACGACAATTTATGCGATTGGTTAGTGAGAAAGATTGTGCGGTGAGGCAATGATAGCGAACGAATTACGAATTTAAAATAAAAATAAAAATAAAAAAGTTTAATACAAAATAAAATAATAATATTGTCAAATACAGTTATGAAAAATGTCACATAATTTTCATATTTTTTCTTATATTGTTTTTTTTGTCTTCTTGTTGGTATGTATGTGTGGTATATGTGTTTTAATGTGTCATGTCGCAGTTTGTTTTTACATAATTTTGGTTTTAAATTATTTTAAGCCTCTCACATATGTACTTAACTTAAACACACACACACACATTTAAATAATGAGAAAAAAAATTGTAATTGCAACAATGCAGAAATGAAGCTGGTATGTAATGCTAATGAAAAATATGGCTAAATGCCACAATAAGTGATTAAATTACAGTGATAATAAAAGCAAAAACAAAAAAAAATTGACTGCAGCAACAACAAGCTTTGCTAGCAAATTTAAAATTATCATTATTGTTGTCAGTGATATTAAATTAAATGTGTAATGGCATGCGTGCACATACGAGTAGACATATGTACATAAATTATGAGTGAAAAAAAAATCTTTTATTTTTTCATTAAACATTTTGTTTTTTTTTTAGTTTGTTTTTATAAATTTTATTAACTTCGAAAAAATTGCATTTATGCGCAAATTATGCAAATTCGCATTTTAAAATTTCTACCACAACATTTTTTACAGCAGCAACAATAACAACAAACGTCTCATTTTAATTCATTTTACTATGTATTTTATTTTACTTTATTATAATTTAATTCCTTTATAGTTGTTATTATTGTATTATTGTGCTGTGGTTATTGCATTAATTTTATTTTTCATTAAAAGCTTAACTGATAAGCGAATTTCGTTTGTTATTAAAATTATATTTCACAAGTACACATACACACATACATATATATAAATATATATATGTATGTATGTAAATATATGTATAGGATAGTATGTGCATGCCATTTCACATTATGATGACCGTTATGCGGCTACTGTACGCTTAATCCAGCAACTGAATATACCTACACATGAGAAAAAAAAAATACAAAACAAAAGCACAAAAAACAGATCGCAAAAAAAAATAAATAACAAATAACTATTTTATATTTACTTAAATCTATAATTTCATTTGTATTATTTAATAATTAATTTAAATAAATTATAATAGAAGCACAACGAAAAATTGCTTTTGTTGTAGATTACGCGACATCCTATCAAACGACTAACTTTTATTTGTTTGTTTTTTTATTATTGGTTAAGTTTTTTTTTGTTTTCATTTTATTATTCGTTTATTTATGGTGATTATACGTAGGTATAGAAAGGTAGATATACAGCCTGAAGTCACCAAAACACCGCCCCGAAGTTGATAAGCTAACCTATAAAAATGAGATAACTCAAATGGTTGGGTTATTATGGCTGCTAAATTTGATAATTTTTTGTTCGGGGAGAGCTATCAAATGCAAAGAAGCTAATCACATTTCTCTATGGTTTAAGTGGAATAAATGAAATTGCAAATAATTTTTTTTTTTAGTCACTCAAAAAACGACTACTCACTGATTGATGCAAAGGAAATCATTGCAAAAAACATGACGCCAAAAAAAAAACGGTGAAATTATTTTCAAGAAGCCTGAGGTTCAAAATATATTGATTATATGGAACCGGCTTAGCGGAGTGAAAATGAAACATCCGAACCTTGATGAAGCGCGTATACCGATAGTTCGCCTAAAGTATAACAAAGTGGCTGGAACTGATGGCTTACCCTCTGAGCTTCGTCTATATCCCATATAAGGTGCTACTACAAACTGATTGGACCTTAAAAGTGTGGCTTCAGAACTGGCAAGAGCATCAACACACACCAATTCTTCATCGACTTTTAAGCTGCTTACGTATAGCAGGGGCTCTCTCCCATTTCCTTGAATTTGGTGTCCCTCAAAACACATACGGCTTTTTTGCAAACTGTCAGTGAGTAATACCAAAAGCTCCGTCAGAATTGAGGATGACCTCTCCGAACCATTCGGTACCAAATTTAGTTTCAGACTAAACGACTCTTTATCATGTTACTTCTTCAATCTACCTTATTAGCGTAGGCCCCGCTTACGCTATTATAGGCGAGTTAACAAAAGCATTAGTCGTTTCTTCTTGGAGATACCAAATGCAGCCAGGACTCCTTCTTCGTCTGCTCTTTCCGATGGGGTAGAGATCTTCCTCTTCCCCTGCTACTACCGACGGTAGGCTGGAATGAGCGTGTCAAGAGTACCATACCTAACTACGTGGAAGTAAGTTGGAGGGATTTCCGGAGTCAGGACGTTTATCGAAATGTCTAGCTCATAAGAACAAGTACTTCAAACCAATAAACAATCAAGTTTACACCACCAAGACTAACTGTAAGAGTTTACATTCAGACAGAAATCCTTCATTTTTAGCGCTTAAATTATTCCGTCCGATTTTCCTGAGCTGAGAGAAATTTAAACGACCGTGTGGAAGTCTCTTGACCACTTTAATGTCTTAGTCCGCCTGTTCGGAGATATGTTAATTTGTTTTTATTTTTTGTTTTGTTTGATTAAAAAACAACAACAACATCTGCATACCACAAAGTGCAGTGCACTGACACCAACTTGGTTTAATTTAAATGTAACCAGCACAACTTAGTGACAGCTCAAATATCCCAAACCAAAATCATGCATTAAGGCGCCTCAACATATGTTCACCGACATACTCGTACGTCTCTACACCAACACTAAAAGTACAAGCCCAAGACATTATCGGCCTATCAAAAAGCATTGAACCTTACAAGCGTCCAAGCAGTAAGAAGACTTGTTACCAACAATGTAACGCCACCTCTGCCATATCCCAAAGTAGTCTCCTAAAAGAAGCAAATCCCTTGGCTAATACCAATTCATACATGACAGACGGGGGACGACGAGACGAGACTGTTAGAGGTAAGCAGCTATTTGCTTGAATTTGTGATTGTTGTTGTTGTTGTTTCTGCATGTTTAATACTGATGCACACCATCGAACGATAGCATGTTTTATTGTTGTTATTGTTGCGCTTATATAAAATATCCATCGATCTTGAGCGATCTTTCATTTTCAATTCAATTAGCGCTCGTTTGGAATTTATGCAAAAGTTGTTTGTTCATCAACACGGCACAAAGTGCTGGCGACACAGCCAGTCAGACACTCACACACACCTAGGTATGTGCATACCGAGTACACCGAAAGACCAGCAATGATAGTGTAGTGTCGGCATTACCAACTGACTTCGAATTCGTTGAGTGTGACGCTGACGATGAGGCGACGGTGAGCCAATGACGATGACGATGTAGATGAAGATGGCGTTCAGCCATGCCGTTGGCAATGAGCAGGATGATGAAATCAACGCTGTAGTCACAGGCTTGACGATGCACTGGAAATACCGCAGCACACCACACCATACCACAACGTTCCACGCGGCGAATGCGTTCATTCAGCGGGCTCAGCGAGTTTTGCGCTTTCTCTCAGCGCTTTTACCCCTTTCATAGCACCTCCCATCGAATAAGACCGGCGTTAAGTTTTCGTTTTGAGACAGTGCCATATTATAAGATATATATGTAAATATATACCTATGAACATGTGCACTCGCATTCTGATCAACACTTTTGCGTCTAAAGCGCTTGGAAAAATACTAAACGAGTTTTTTCGGTTTTTATTTTTTCCTTAAGTCCACTTGCTCGACGTTGGCTTTTAAGCATTCTTCAGTGTCGCATTTTTTTTCTTTTGAGTCTTGCTTTACCTCAGCGGTTATAAAAGTAAATATAAATGTGTATGTTGTTGTTCTTTGTTGTCTTGTTGACCGCGTCTTAAGTCGCGGTTTTTAGCCTTTTTGATTAGGTGATCATCGTAACGCATCACATGCCATGTTCTGGTGTTGTCCGCCTGGTTGCCTAGCTGCCTGCCGCATGATTATACACACACAAACATGCAAATGCACACGTACCACGTTAGCTGGTCAGTCAGACCGTTTGTCTGAATGTTCGGCTCTCAGTTCACTCAATGCCAAATGACCAGCCGCCAAATATCTACGATTCAGTGCCTCAATCTTCTGAGACTGACTGAGTCCAAGTCTGTGTAACTACCAAAGTGCCATTGGTACAGCGATGCTCGTGGACACTGTGGAGCGTCGCCTTCACTGGTTTTGCTGTCATTTTATTTATTTTTTTTTTTGTCCACAGTCACCTACCTTACCTCTATACTTCTTCTTTTCCCTTATTTTGCCTCGATCTCTAGCTCTGCTGGCGGTTTGCGTTTGCGTCTTACTTTGTTCGGAAAGCGCGTCGTTTGAAAATATTGTCTAGAGGCTCTTTGCATAGGCCACAAGTGCCATGTTAAGTCGCCTGCTGTTGTTGTTGTTGTTTGTCGTATTTTTAAATATGCAAATGGCTGTGAGTATTTTTTCCACAAGATTTTTATTCGATTTCTTGACTGTATTCTAGTTGTCGATTTGTTGTTGTTTGTGTTGTTATTGTTATTGTGTTTGTTGTTGTTGTTGTTGTTGTGTTTAGCTCAAACTGCCATGCGTTTTGAGATTGTATTTAGCCATGTGGTTGCTATTGCTGGTAGTTGTTGCCGTTTTTGTTGCTATTGTTGCTATTGTTGTAGTTGTTGTGTTGGCATGCATTAAAAGCTCTATAGCATTACCCTTTATAACGCACTGATATGCTTAAGGTTTTTGCTGTTTTTTTTTTGTTTTTTTAATTTTAAGTTTTTTGTTTTCATTTGCTATTATCATTTCGGTGCTTGGTGGTGGTTGTTGTTGTTGTTGTTATCATTGCTTGCTGTGATGAAGTCAATGTCGAACTCCATTATATCTCATTATCGCCTTGAGCGTATAAATTATGTTGATGGGATTTTTGAGTTGGCCATTTTCGTTATTGCTCGCTGGCGGTTGTTGTTGGGTTTGGTTATTTTTCTTTTTCAAATATGGTTGGAAGGGTTGTAGCCTTTTTCGATATTCTTGTGTTGTTGTTTTATTTTGATTCCAATTATTTGTATTTTATTTTATTTTTTTATAAACAACTTTTTCAACTTTAGACTTAAGTAGAAAACACCTTTTTGGTTGCCAAAGTGCTTTTGTGCTTTTTAGCTGATGAAAAGATACATATGAAATTTGTAATGTAACACTCGTAGCATTTAAATATTCGCAATGCCATGAGCATATTTATTTAATATTATATTTTTGCTTCTTTCAATTCTGTTGGTTTGAAATGACCGTTGTCGTTTTAGTTTACATCAAGGCCTGAACTTTCATTTCTATATAGTACACATACTTATTTATCATAACTACATTACTTATTCCATTCGTTGATTGTTTTATTTGTTTACTTTATTTTATTTCATTTTTTTATGTTACTTTACTTTTTTATTTATTTTAATTCTTTTTATTTAATAAGACTTTATTAAACTTTATTTTACTTTCTAATTTTTTTTATATTCGCTTATTTTATTTTTTTATATTAAATTATATTTTTTATTTATTTTAATTAAATTTTTTTATTTTACTTTGTTTTAAATTTTTTATTTTATTTGATTTTCTTTTTTTAATTTTATTTTATTTTATTTTAATTTGTTTTATTTTATTTTATTTTATTTTATTTTATTTTATTTCATTTTATTTTCATTTTATTTTATTTTATTTTATTTTATTTTATTTTATTTTATTTTATTTTATTTTATTTTATTTTATTTTATTTTATTTTATTTTATTTTATTTTATTTTATTTTATTTTATTTTATTTTATTTTATTTTATTTTATTTTAGTTTATTTTATTTTATTTTATTTTATTTTATTTTATTTTATTTTATTTTATTTTATTTTATTTTATTTTATTTTATTTTATTTTATTTTATTTTATTTTATTTATTATTTTTATTTTATTTTATTTTATTTTATTTTATTTTATTTTATTTTATTTTATTTTATTTTATTTTATTTTATTTTATTTTATTTTATTTTATTTTATTTTATTTTATTTTTGTTTATATTATTTTTTTTGTTTAATTTTATCTTATTTTATTTTAATTTTTTTAATTTAATTTAACTTAATTTAAATTAATTTTATGTGATGTAGGTTAATTGAAATTAATTTTATTTTATTTTATTTTATTTTAATTTATTATATTTTGTTTTATTTTATTTTATTTTATTTAATTTTATTTTATTTCACTTAAGATAATTTAATTTAATTTTATTTTCGTTTGTTTTATTTTGTTTTAGTTCATTTTGGTTAATTTTTCTATTTTATTTTTTTCATTTCGTTCTATGTGCTTTAAATTTGTTTCGTGTTGTTTTTAATAAGCCTTTGTTTGCCCTTTTATTTCTTTATTTACTTATGCTTTTATTTTAATATTAATATTTTATGATATTTCTTCTCATTTAAATTTTTATTTGAAGTTATTTTGTTTTATTTAAATTAGTTTAATTGATCTAAATATTTTAATATCGTTTATTTTAATTTATTTAATTTAACTTCATTTTATTTGATACAAATGTATTTTTTTATTTCATATAATTATTTTTATTTAATTTTTTCCATAAAGTTTGTTACTGTTAAATTTATTTTATTTTATTTTATTTTATTTTATTTTATATTATTTAATATTTTTCTTTTTTTTCTGAATTTATTTAATTTAATTTTTTAATTCTAGTTTGATCTCCCATACCTGCATATTTAATAGTATGTACCATAGACATGTACACCCATTTATTCTTATCACTCTTATCAGAGCTAACTTAAGGCGTACATGTAAATTTACTTATGAAATGGTTTTCTTCATGCCCTTTTACCCCTTTTTCCATGTTTTGACCATTTGCCTTTGCATCAATGCCATGTAAATGCAACATCTATACACACGTATATTGTTGTTGTTACTAGTATATGTTGCTCTGTAGCCGGTCGCTGATAAGAAATGCACAAGTAATGTTATACATATGTACATTCGTTAGCTGTAGCGTATAAAACAGCAAATTCCAATTTAAAAATTTATTGAGTTCCATATTATGCCTGATAGCCTTGAGTTTACCATACGTGAAAGACCGTACTTCTTAGCGAATTTCACTTGTGCATTTTTATGAAATTTAAATTCAAATAACCAGGTTTTACATAATAATGCTGATAATATGGGGAAAAATTTTAAAATTTTACGGGTGGAACAGATATCGGAGGGGGGCAGCTCATAACCCATGATGCGCGATAGGGATATTCCACAGTTTATTTCGATTTTGGGTGGTTAAGTCGGTGTATCTTATTTTGAACAGGTTTAAAACTAGTTCAAAAACACTTATTATATGATATTATTTTCCCAGTTCTTAACCCAAATTTGAATTTTTTTTATGTTAATTTTTGTGAGTTCTTGAAATAAATTAAAGACATCAAACACTATCTACGAGGGTACATAATCCATTCCATGCCATTCAACTTCATCTGCACATATACAATATATATATGTAAGCATGTATAGTTCTATTAATGTTTTTATTTATATTAATATTGCGCACAACCTATAGAAATATATATTTATATATATATATATATGGGTATATTAACATTGCGACACACATACAGTGTAGAACAATTTAATGTTCTCATCTCACTTTGCATATCCACTTAAAAACAATTTAAATTATCTCTAAAAAACCATATAAAGCTGCACTTTTTCATTTCACAACTCCGCACAGAGCCACAACACACTCTTCTCGATCAGCTTGCATGACTTGCTAAGTGCTGATCGCTCGCTTGTAAGAGCATTGTAAATGTATGTGTGCAGACCGAAAGATATATGTATGTACGTCAGGTTGGTTGCACTACTCGCCGCCACTAGCAGTTAGACGTGCGTCCAGTTGTGGCTTTGGCGCGGTAAATTTGCATTGACTGTTTTTGTTTTTATTATTTTCCATTTTGGCTTTTTTGTTTTGAGTTCAAACTGCGAATTATCAATTTTGCGCCAATTTCGTGCTAAAATAGTTTAAACGAGCAAGCGAGCAAATAGGCGCTTAATGTTTCGAGGTCGGCACAAGAGCTCTAGTTGGATGGGTTGCTTTTCTACTTTGTGATGATAGTTTTTGTTATTGTGTTTGCAAGCATTTCGCGCGCGCGCGACTATCACCGGCCATATTGAGTGCATGCAGTCAATCATTTTATCTGCACTTTGCAGGCAGCGCTAAGCTTGTTGTGTGAGCGCGTTACTGGGTATTTTTTTTTTTTCTTTTTTCGCTGTTAACATCCATTTGCGCTGCAATTCTATACTACATGTAGCTGCAAGACTTGCGTTATTATTTCCCTTCCCTTCTGTTGTTCGCTAACACTTTTACATTATTTTTGTTTGTTGTTGTTATGCGGAAAATTTCATGCCTCTGTGTAAGCCATTTGTAGACAATTTTGTTAGAACAACTGCTTGGCTTGGTAACTTGGCTGGTCGATTGGCTGGCTGACCGGCAGGCCGGCTGATTGTTGCTGTATTTGTGTCTACCACATACAACAAGTACAAGTGAATTCCTCTTAACGCTCACTAGCGTCATGTTGTTGTAAACACTATCACCTTGTTGTTTTTGTTGTTGTTGTTGTCAGTCTTCTGGCGCATAATTTTTCAATCTTTCTAATGCACAGTGGCTGTTGCATTGCCAACATTATTAACAAACTGGCCAACATGTTGCTGGAAAATGTAGGCAAAGTAAAAAAGTAGAGCCTCGAGAGGAAGACAGTGGCAAGAACTATGTAATTTCAACGGTATGTACTTGTAGTTAGTCTGCATGTATGCATGTAGATATGTATGTACAACATGTATCTGAGTGCACTTTTCCAGCAGCAAGTAGAAAACTCTACTACCAACACCAACACTATTCGCTAGCCGGGTAGCCGGGTAGCAGTTACAACAACGCCATTTCATACTAATGACTTTGTGCTGTTATAATCTGTGAAGCAAGTTGCAATTTGGTAGATGGCGCAAGTGGACTCAAGTCTGAGTAGTGTTTCGAAAAAAAGTTCAAGTAAAAAACAGAAAAAACAGCTAAACATCGGTTAGTAGCAACAACAATACTAGTGGCAACTACTCAAATTGTGGCAGATGCTCTGCCCTGCTTGCCTGCCTGTCCGATTGCCAGTGTCCGAAACTGGCCGAATTTGGCGCGCGAGTGTGTTACTGAAGAATTTATACAGTGGCTAAAATGCGCATAACTATCCAGTGTGGAGGTATGTAGATACAGCTGTACACTATGTGCATACATAAATTTGTATGCAAAAGATCTACACTCGCTGGCGATAAATCGGCTCAAGCATTTGCTTGCTGCACAGCAATTAGCTGCAGCTTAGTTGCAAGTTGTTGCGAGTGTGATGGTAATATGCCAAAAATTACTTAGAAATTTTTGTATGCATCTATATGCAAGTATGTGTGTGTGAGCATGTATGTATGTGTTGCGAAAAAATGCAATGTAGCGTTAATGCGATTAAGTTTTAATTAGAAATTTTTCACCTCAACGTTAGAGCATACTAATTTTGCTGTCAGCTTAAAAAATGACAGCGCGATTGTGACTTTTCCTGCCGCTCATCCTCTCTATTTTGAGTTGAAGAAGCTTAAGAGCTTGTAAGAAAGCCTGTGAATGTTTCGAAAAATTTAATTAAATAGCATTAAGATATTAAAAAAAAAAATGAAAATTAAAGATCTATTGCCGCAGACATTTTTCTTACGAAGACAATTCATTTGTTTAAAAAGCTCACAAAAGCTAAAAAGACTTCAATTAAAAAAACGGTAATAAGCTTATAAAAGCTTAAACAAAAGTATCAGAGCACTTTAAAAGGCTTACTAAAGATTGCTTAAGCTTTCAAAAATCGTAGGATATAAGTATCTTCAAAATATAGTAATTTCTTGTAAACACAAATAAATCATTTGTTTAAAAAACTTTCGAAAGGTTTTTAAAATTTTTGTGAAAGTTTCATAAAAGCTTCTAAAGACTAATAAAAGGCTTACAAAAATTCGGTTAGGCAATAAAAATTAGAATATATAATTATATTCAAAATGTTTCCGAACAATTTTCTTCCAAATAGATATAAAATTATATATTTGTTAAAAAAAAACACCCAAAAGCTTTTTAAGATTTTGTGAAAGTTTCATAAAAGTAAAAAAAATCTCAAGATGTTCCAAAAATAGGTAATTAAAGCATCATAAGGCTTAAAAAAATTGTAAAAAATTTGGTAAATTGCATGCAAAAATTTTTATTACACACAAAGCTCTTTAAGTTTTTGTGAAAGCTTTACAGGAGTAAAAACGAATCTTAAAATTTTCCGAATAACATCTTTTTAAAGCTTCAAAAAGGTTTATAAAAGCTTGGAGGGTTGTTAGAACTCGGTAGATTGTATACAAAGCTCTTTAAGTTTTTGTGAAAGCTTTACAGGAGTAAAAACGAATCTTAAAATTTTCCGAATAACATTTTTTTAAAGCTTCAAAAAGGCTTATAAAAGCTTAGAGGGTTGTTAGAATTCGGTAAATTGCACACAAAGCTCTTTCAGATTGTGTGAAAGCTCCGTGCAAGCTAAATAATACTCCAAAGAGCTTAAAAATCTCCTAGAAGCTTATTGAAGATACAAAAGACCTATAAAAGGTTTGGACTAATATTCAGTCAAGCTACCCAAAATCAGAATCTGTAATTTTATTCACGAAGTATTAAATCTGTTGCTAGCAAATATTCTGACTTTATCTTCATTTAAGTCATTGTATCCACTAAGACCACTCAGTTACAATGCATATTAAAGTTTAAGCACTACTTTAAAAATATGATTATAACTAAAAGTATTATAGATATTTTTTTCAATTAATTTAGTACTCATGAGGTAATGAATTTTTATTTTCCAGGTAAAATTTTATTTTTATTTTTTTTCTTTTATTAAAAATAATTGATGTCAAACAGCGAGGTTTATTTTTTCCCCAAAAAAAATTCATTGCGGCTTTTGTGGTTTTTTAATTTAATTAAAAAGTCTCAGTTGCTAGTTTGAGAGCACTACATACGCGTGTGCAATCACACACACACAGACACATACGAGAACCAACAAAAAAAAATTACACAGAAAAAATGCCAACAAACAGAATTTAGCATTTTAATAAATTTTTTAACACATCGTATGCTGTTTAAATTAATTTTGTGTAATAAAAAATTATGCAATTTGTTAATTTATAAACGACGTATGTATGTACATATAAAGATACGCCATGCACATTACTTTTGCAATTTATTTATTACATTTTTTCCGTTTAATTTTTTTTTTGCCCAATCGTGGCATATTGAAATTTTAATGCAATTTTGTGCATGTCATGCATGTTTTAATAAACATGCGAAATAAATAGTAATAACGGTATGTGTACAAAAAAGAAACTACGAAAAATACCAACAACATCTCATGTGCTAAAAAATCACATTTGAGCTTGTTTTAAATGGTAAAGGAAGATAAAAAATTTGTAGGCATAAAAAAAAAAATGATTGTAAAAAAAATTGCCTACGACAGGAAAAATGTGTGCGCTATGCTTAATTACATTTTTGTCTGTATTAATAAATTTTATAATTTGCATATAAGCATTTTTTTCTTGTACATAGCATTTAAAGTTATCTTTAATAATATATTAATTTTTATTTTTGCCTTTTGCATTGCATATGACAGCGAGCAAGCAAGGATGTAGCAAATTTACAAGCAAAACATGCGAACAGTTTTTTTTTTTTTTTTTTTGTGTAGCTTACGCATTTACTAGTGTGTACGAGTATATTTTGTAGCGAAAAAATACACAATTAAAAATTAAAAATTAATGAAAAGTCGTGATGGCATATTTGTAAAACTTTTGCCACCAAAAAAAAGTAAAAAATAATTAAAAGATTTCAGCGAAAAAAAATTAAAGACATATATTTCCCATTAAGCGCATAAATTTAATATTAAAAAATAGAGAGCCATACAAGAGATGAAAAAAAATGTCAGGCGTATCACATACCAAATTGCCGGCTACTAATTAAATATGCTAATTTTGCATAAATTTCGTATGTTCGTGATTTTTTTATTCCCTCGATTTTATTTTTATTTATTTATTCTTTGTTTTTTAAAAGTTCTTTTTTTTTAGTGTACCATATTAGTAGCAAAGCAATGACAGACAAATAGCTGCAAAAGCGCGTTAAGCTGCTGGAAATTATGCATAGTTGAACTTTTTTCGCACTAATTGTTAATTAAATCTAGCAAAATATTATTTTCCAAGTCTTCACTTTGGCAGAGTAAAAAAAAGTTTAATCGCGCGGTCTTAATGCAAATACTTTCCAATGTTATTTAAATACCATAAACAAGCTATTAAAAAATTTTATTTCAAATGTTATTTAATACAATTTTTTTTTTAAAAAGCCATATAATAACGCGATAACACAAAACAATAATAATAAACTTATATTACCTATGTGCCTACATATGTATATTCATGCGTATAGATTTAATGGTGTAGCAATGGCGCAGGCTTATATGTTTACAGTTAGGCAAATAAATGCGAGCGACAGAGCCAAAGCTAGTGCAATGTAGTGAATTTTATTATTGGCGGTTTGCTGATTTATTTTTTCATTTTATTACTACTTTTTTTACGCTTGAGCTTTTTAATTATATTTTTATTCCATTTGCTTTTTTAAGTAGACACATTTTCATTTAATTGCAATATCACAACCAATTATAATGCAACCATGAGATGAACACCAACACACCCACAAGCATTGCTGAAAACGACTCTCCAAACCACAATCAGGTATTACGGGGCGTATACGTTATCCATTCTCATTATAGGCATCACTGTTGCCTGCATACCGGCCGAAAGCGAGTGTGGGTAAGCACATCATATTACTGTCGTCAGTTCTGTGACGTTTGTATAAAATAAAGTATGTGTGCAGCAGATTTCCGTTATTCATTACTATTTATCGTTTATTCATATTTTATAACTTATTTTTTATTATTTTTTTTCGCTATTAATGTTATAATTATAAATATTTAATTTTATATTTTGCATGATTTAATTATTAGTGACAACTTAAGATTTTTTACAACTTGAGTTAATTCGTTTTTTTATTGCGTTTTTTCTTGTTCTTATTAGTGATTACTTTCATAAAAAAATACAAGTAGTACTTAAACAAACAATTTATTAATAATAAAAAATATTTTAAATAAGGAAATCTGTGAAAACAGTATATATATACAAAGGTATGTGACTTGAATCTGATTTCGTAGCAGTTTTGCTGAAAGGTGGTCGTTGATTTCAGGTTATATAATTATATAGCTTGTTTTTTTTTTTTTTAACAAAAGAAAACGAAATATGTGCTTAAAATTGTTTATAAAAATATTTTCTATATTTTATTGGAAAGAACGGCACTAAAATAAATATAACTTGAAATCTTGAACGAAAATTCTGGTACAATACGAAGAGTTGCGATATGTTGTGATCAGTTTGATTTATGAGTAATTATTTTGCAAAATAGTAAATGAATGTAAGTTTATTTTTTTTTTTTGTAAAATATATGCATACATAACATCAAATCTTATGTATTTTAAAAGTTATAGTAAACACATTTTCAGTGGGATAACTAGCGGAGTTCAAATTTCTCATAAGATCTATGATGTGATGTTTAGTGATGTGATGTGTATCAATGTAATTTACTAAACTAACTTTGACGAAATGCGCTTAACCATCTCAAAGTGCTATTATTTAGTAGGCACGCTTATAAAAAGCATCCTAATTTAATACAAAATCGTGCACATGCATTTCAAGACATCATGTGATGGTGATCTTGCGATGTGATATCAAATGATAAGAGGATGATAGTGGAGTGGTTTTAACTGAAGGAAAACAATTTTAAATGCATATTATCATGTTAACAAATAGAGGTCTCCTTGTTACTTTAATATAGTAGCATATTATGATATTATGTGATAGTGATCAAGTGATGTGATGTCAAGTGATATGACTTGCATATTATGATCATTTTTAATGATCAAATATAATCACCAGCTTACTTTAAATCTAAAACAGATTTATAAAATAATTGAAAATAAATAAAAAGATTTCTTCGCTTGTCTCAAAAGATGGTAAAGCTTTTTAAATATATTACTTAGTGTCACCTTTTTTGTTTTAGAAAAATTACTTAAGCTGCTTTGAAGCGTATTGACAACGCGTTAACTTTACTTTGGTACTTTTTGGGATATCGCACCACTTTCATAAGCATTATAAGCATTTAACTTTGTTAACACTATTTTTATTTCTCTTGAAGCTTTAGATGTAGAAGACTTCCTGTGTACCTATATATATGTATGTATGTGGGGCATATTTTCGTATATTTAACATTCGCTCTTCGCATTCCCTCCTCTATCTACTTAACAAATAAATATCTCAACTTTACTCTTATTAAAAGTTAATAGATATAATTTTAGCTTTGTAAGTGTGAGATAAATTGGCTGCGGCATCTTAACCACCTTCATTATATATATGGTATACTTACATACAAACATGTATAGGCATGAATGTTTTTTCCTGCTTTAATGCTTATGTCTACTATTTAATGTGCCACTTTTCCATTTGAATGCAGACATAATTTCTAATTTGTACAGTTAATTTATAGCCAACCACCAAGAATATATAAGTATATAGCTATGTATGCACATAGGTAGCTAACAACTTATAGCATCCAGAAATAAGGAAAAAAAGTTACAGCGAAAGAAAATTAACTATTAAGGGAAAATTGGGCAAGTTTGTAGGTATGTATGCAAGTATGCGTGAAAACAAAAACAATAAGAAAGTTATTTAACAAAAAGCCAAGTTTTGCCGCTTTCGCATCAACAAATAAATAAAGCCATTTCTTCTAATATAAAAATCGTTTTCTCGCCAAACAAGAAATTACGTTTTTCTTTTTCTTCCATATTGTTTTTTTTTTTTTTTTGGTTTTCAAAGAAAAAAGTAAAATAGCAGAATAAATGGCTAAAAGGAAAAGAATATAATTTGAAGCCTAACCGCAAATTCGTTGAGTGCAAAGGACCTCAAATAGCAGTTTTAGGCTATAACTGCTAGCAATAACCAAAAGATTGGGGGGCGTCTACACGCGGATGAGCTGTACGCGCGAGCGTAAACGTCGTAGATGTGGAAGAAAGAAAGAAAGAAAGTGAAGATGGTGTGAGATCCAGTAGGCAAACAGTGCCTAATTTCAAATTGCTCACCGAATATGCATTAAAAGCAGTAAAATTGCTACTTTAGTCATTCTACGACCACTTCACGCCAGGGAAAGGTGTCTCTAAGTGGTTGGGATGCGCATGTAGCAAGTATGGGCGGTAGTGGGGGTGTTGTTTTTGTTGTTGTTATAGGCAAGCAAATGAAAATAAAAACCAAAAGGTATGTAATAAAAATAAATGTCAGTCGTTTGTTTATATCAAAAGTAGACACTTTTGTGCAATAGCAACAACAATAGGAAAAGAAAGAATGTATACCCCCAAAAAGGAAGTGGCAAGAAAATATAACTAGTGTGAATGAAGTGATGTTCTAGAAATGAATGAAAGACAGCAGGAAGGGGTGAGTTGTACTTAAAATGCAATAAAGCGTTGGAGTAACCAGGTTTACCAAACCCAAAAGGGATTTCTAATACATATAAGACTTTTGTGCGATTTGTGGAGAAGGTGATCAGAGTGAAGTGCACTTCGAACGTATTTTGGAAAGATAAAAAAATAAAAATAAAAATTACATAAAATTGAATTAAATTACACTAAATAACTTTATATTAATTTAAATTAAAGAAAACAAATTAAATTTAATTAAACTATATTATATTAAATTAAACTAAATGAAATTAAATTAAAATAAATTAAATTAGATAAAATAAAATTAAATTAATAAAAAAATTATATTAAATTAAATTAAAGAACAAAGTTAAATTAAATTAAATTAAATTAAATTAAACCATATTATATTATATTAAACTAGATTAAATTAAATTAAAATAAATTAAATTAGATAAAATAAAATAAAATAAAGCAAAATAAAATAAAATAAAAAAGGGAAATAAATAAAAAATATCTAAGATAAATTAAATTAAACAAAATAAAATAACACAAAAACACAAAAAAATAAGATAAAAATAAAGTAAAATGCAACATACAAAAAAGAAAAATAGAATATAAAAATAAAATAAAATAGCGTGGAATAAAATGAAGTAAAATAAAGTAAATCAAAATAAAACAAATTTAAGTAATTTAAATAAAATAAAATAATTTTAATAAAAAATTAAAAAATATATTAAAAAGTTAAATAAATGAAACTTAATAAAATTAAATTAAGCAAATTTAATTTGATACAATAAATTATAAAAAAAAATATTTTATTGCGTTTCTTGCAATCATAACGTGGTTTGAAGCATATTTTTTTAAAAGCATTAAAAATTTTAATTTTGTGGCTTTCAAGCAATCAAAAAGATTTAATATCATCCAAGCGGGATACATATACCTTTAGATTTACTAAAAAGCTACTCAAAATATGCACACAAAAATTCTGGGTACAACAAAAAAGTATTTCATTCATGAAACCGTTGGACTATGCAGCTAAAACTGAAGTCATTGATTGTTTTAAAGTTAAAGAAGAATCAACCAGGCAAATTGCCGCCGAGAGCATACACACACACACGATTATATTTGTAAGTTATATACAATGTTTATGCAGTTGTATTCACTTTATCCTCATCTGCTCTACACTCCTGTGCATCAAGTTTTTATAGCTTTTTAATAGTTTCTCACATCTCTATAGGCTTTTGTTGTTGGTGTTGTTATTTCGTTTCGAGCAAACTCTAAGGTGACTTCTTAAAGAACTAAAGAAATTAAAACAAAATGTAAAATACGAAAATGCAACTGCAAAGGTGCCGCAAACACTAAAACCGCAAGAGAGAGGGAAAACATGCAGGAAAAAAATACTATTTGTTTTTGTATTTTTGGTTTATTTTGCTCATAAAATTGATTTCCTTTATACATATGTATATCCATGTATACATATACATTATGTCCATTGAGTTTGAATTCCCAAGCTTTACAGCACTTTACTTCGGTCTTCTCATGGGAACAGTGACTTGCTGCGGCTAGCGGTTGACTATACATCACTATGTGTGTAGGAAGCAATTCTGTGTTATTGTTTCGTTTAAATTTTATCATCATCTCAGTGCAATTGTTTTGACGCGCTACCTCTTATACTCGTATGTGCATGCGCAGACATGTACATATGTACGTGTGTATATTATGTATAACTTCTCGATACAATTCCATTCCAATTTTAATTTCATTTTCAGTTTTTGTTTTTACATAACCACCACCTTCATCTTCGTCTTCATTTCCAACGTCGTCGTAGTCATTGTCTATCTGACTGTCATAAAATTTATGTTTAAGTCGTAAAATTTCAAGCGTGTTCGCTTAGCCGCATTGGCGTCGCTGACGCTAAGGATTTGCGCCTGAGAATTTGATTGTGTGTGTAAAAGCATTTTGTGGTCAATGCTGGGGTAAGAAATCAGTGTTGCGGAGTTGGGATACCACAACTAAACATACTTATGCATATAGCACTCCATAATTTTTTGATTGAACATTTACTTTTAAAAATTGATTCTTTTCAAAGGGACCACCCTGCATATTTGCCTATAAGGGATTTTATATTGATGTATGTATGTATGTAGCGTTGTATGTATGTTCATCGTTTTGATGATCTATTATACTATGTAATTTTGATTGGCATATTGTGGGTGCAATAAAAAGCATTTTCAGCACATTTGAATTTGCGTGTATCTGTGTATATGTGATCGTAAAAAGAGCATGAGGAAGGAAGTGCAATAAATGGAATTTCCTTTATACGTTCCCGATTGATCTGTGAATGTTTTTGCTGCAGTAAACGCGTTGTAAAAGTTTGTGGATTATGTGAAGTTTTCGAAAATATAATTTTTTATGATATACGTATGCCTTTGATTTGACTTTTAATTGCTCAGCAAATATTTTTACGAACAGATTTTATGTGAATGGAACGACCATTTTTTTATAATATAAATATGAAATTTTCTAGCAACAAAAATCACTTTCCATAAATCAAGAATTATTAATAAGAAATAATAATTTTAGCTTTTATAAAATTCTAATTATACACCTTTTGATAAAAAATTTTTTTTTACATAACTTTTAACATTTCCTTTTGATATCTTTATATTTTTTGATGTATTGTATTGAATTCATTGTTTATTTTATTTAGTATTATAATTTATTTATAATACTTTTTATTCATTTTAATTCAATTTTTTGATTTTATCTTATTTCGTTTTATTTTATTTAAATTTTTGTAATTTAATTTAATTTATTAAAATTTTATTTTATTTTTTTTCCATTAAGCTCATTTTATAATATTTAGTTTAATTTAATTTAATTTTATTTTTTTTATTTTATTTTATTTTATTTTATTTTATTTTATTTTATTTTATTTTATTTTATTTTATTTTATTTTATTTTATTTTATTTTATTTTATTTTATTTTATTTTATTTTATTTTATTTTATTTTATTTTATTTTATTTTATTTTATTTTATTTTATTTTATTTTATTTTATTTTATTTTATTTTATTTTATTTTATTTTATTTTATTTTATTTTATTTTATTTTATTTTATTTTATTTTATTTTATTTTATTTTATTTTATTTTACTTTGTTTTATTTTATTTTATTTTGTTTTTTTATCTTATTTTATTTTTTTATTTTATTTTATTTTTTATTTTATTTTATTTTATTTTATTTTATTTTATTTTATTTTATTTTATTTTATTTTATTTTATTTTATTTTATTTTATTTTATTTTATTTTATTTTATTTTATTTTATTTTATTTTATTTTATTTTATTTTATTTTATTTTATTTTATTTTATTTTATTTTATTTTATTTTATTTTATTTTATTATATTATATTTTATTTTATTTTATTTTATTTTATTTTATTTTATTTTATTTTATTTTATTTTATTTCATTTTATTTTATTTTATTTTATTTTATTTTATTTTATTTTATTTTATTTTATTTTATTTTATTTTAATTTATTTTACTTTATTTTATTTTAGTTTATTTTATTTTATTTTATTTTATTTTATTTTAATTTATTTTATTTTACTTTTTTTATTTTGTTTGATATTATTTTTATTTTATTTTATTTAATGCATTTTATTTTATTTTATTTTATTTCATTTTATTTTATATAATTTTGTTTTATTTTGTTTTATTTTATTTTATTTTATTTAATTTTATTTTATTTTATTTTATTTTATTTTATTTTATTTTATTTTATTTTATTTTATTTTATTTTATTTTATTTTATTTTATTTTATTTTATTTTATTTTATTTTATTTTATTTTATTTTATTTTATTTTATTTTATTTTATTTTATTTTATTTTATTTTATTTTATTTTATTTTATTTTATTTTATTTTATTTCATTTTATTTTATTTTATTTTATTTTATTTTATTTTATTTTATTTTATTTTATTTTATTTTATTTTATTTTATTTTATTTTATTTATTTTAATTTAATTTTATTTTATTTTATTTTATTTTATTTTATTTTATTTTATTTTATTTTATTTTATTTTATTTTATTTTATTTTATTTTATTTTATTTTATTTTATTTTATTTTATTTTATTTTATTTTATTTTATTTTATTTTATTTTATTTTATTTTATTTTATTTTATTTTATTTTATTTTATTTTATTTTATTTTATTTTATTTTATTTTATTTTATTTTATTTTATTTTATTTTATTTTAGTTTATTTTATTTTATTTTATTTTATTTTATTTTATTTTATTATATTTTATTTTATTTTATTTTATTTTATTTTATTTTATTTTATTTTATTTTATTTTATTTTATTTTATTTTATTTTATTTTATTTTATTTTATTTTATTTTATTTTATTTTATTTTATTTTATTTTATTTTATTTTATTTTATTTTATTTTATTTTATTTTATTTTATTTTATTTTATTTTATTTTATTTTATTTTATTTTATTTTATTTTATTTTATTTAATTTATTTATTTTATTATATTTTTTTTTGAGTTTATTTTATTTTATTTTATTTTATTTAATTTTGTTTTATTTCATTTCATTTTTTATTATTTCCTCAGAAATATTATAAGAAAATTTTTTAAGTACACACACTCAAATTTATATGTTTGTGTGTGTAATTTTGTGCGCACTGTTTGTGACACAATCCATTAATGATTTTGATAAAAGATCTTTATGACACTCAAACTGTAATCATCATCAGGCGGAATGTTACCAACAACAATGACAACAGCAGCTACAATAGAGAGAAAGAGACTAACTACGAATAGGGAGAATAAACTTAATGACAAAAAGTATGGTAATAACTGCAACAATTATATATAGTGAAAGCACAACCAACAACAGTAAACAATAAATGAAAAAAAGGTAAATAAATAAATGAAAACACAACAAAAGCAAACTATTAACAAATTCAAACAATGGACAAATGATTACTTAGTTGCCATCATGCAGTGTGCCGTGAACATGTAGGTACATATATATGATATGCACGTATACATACTTATACAAATGTATGTATAAAAAAGTGTGTGTTCGCTTGGGTATAAAAGGTGTTATTTGGTGTCGTTCACGCGCTGATGATATGCCCAGCACATTGTGAGCACAATTATTTAGTACATTTAGGCCACCTTCCCATAGGCAACACTTGCACATACGTGTATGGTATATCTACAATCGTGTGTGTGTGCGCCTAGTCGCCACTCGAAAACTCAACGCAGTGAAAAGTAATTGCATTTAAATACGTCAACATTAAATGCGCACGATTCTTTGTTGCTGATAATTACGTTGACAACGATGTGACACGTACAATTATACCAGCAAACCTATGTATGTACATACATACACACACACTCACATAGATATGTAATAATGTGCATTTAACGCTATGGACGTCATGTAATAATGTTGTTAATGTGCGATTTAGTGAGTGGAAAGCGCAATGGCCTTAAAGAATATGCATATAGTTGAAACTAAGAAGAGGCGAAAAGGCAAAACTGCTGCCACAAGACACTACAAATATACATACGAATTGACAGCAAACACTTTGCTAGCCAAAATTGATTTGAAAAAGCATTTTAGTGAGCCACAGATGAAGCTATTGCGCCGACTAGTACTGTTGGTCTTAATGATGCTGATGATGATGAGATTCGATGGGTGACAAGGACACGAAGCAGTCCGGTGCATGCGAGGACAATTAAAATGTTAATGAAGTTATTAAGGCGAAAAATCAAAACGTTTCAAGGCTCACTCTTAGCATAAGTGTCAAAGCAAACTGGTGGAGAAGTATGAATTTGTTATACATAACTATATACTAATATGATCGCTAAAGGATGAAAAGGTAATCCGCCAGTACTATATATATATAACTATACCTACACCATTCTTTAAATTGGGTTCTTAATTTTTATAAACATTAATAAAAATATTACAAGCCAGCACAATTTTTAAAATCTTAATTCCTTTAAGAAAATCCGAAATATATATAATTTTTTTTTTAATTTTGCATTTTGTGAATTATTAATATTTTGCTTTTTACTTTTACTTGAGCGTATATTAAAATAAAATATTAATAAAAAATTGAAAAGAAAAAATAGTAAAAAATCAAAATTAAAAATTATAAAAAAATAATAAAAAAAAATTAAATAAAAAAGTAAAACAATTAAAGTATAAATTAAATTTGAAAAAAAAATTCACAACACCTCAGTTTCGCCAGTGTACACATTCAACTCCACAAAAAAGCCCTGTGATAATTATTACAAAATTTTTGCTTTACTTGCAACCTGGTGCCTATGCCAGCACAAACAGTAATTAGCAGTGAAAAATGTTATTAAAATGAAATTAAGCAACTTGCCATTGTGTTTGGTCACCACATACATACACATGCTCATAACAAAAAAAAACAATACTATTTGTCGCGCGATCATTTAGCTTTTAAGCCGCATCTAGGAGTTTATATGTATATGTGAAAGTATGTGTGTTTGTGAATTTGCAATAATAGCGTGTTATTGTAAGCAGAGTTTTTTTGCACTATCTCCAGCTGATTGCTGTTAGTCTGTCAACACATACATTGACATACATTTTTCTAAAAGTATTTAATGCTCATGTGCGAATGTACATACGTGTATATATACATTTAAATGTAAATATCTCCAGCCTTAGGCTAAGTACATTGCTGTAGGCTCATTTGTTTGTTTTGTAAAGTATGTGTATGTAATGTGCGATGACAACAATTTGTCGTTATTAATTTGTTGAAAAATTGATGCAGCAGATAATGTCAGCGTCAAGCGTGACAGTTGGTAGTTGACAGTTCTCTATATAGTTGTATTTGAAGTATTGTATTTGCAGTTAATGTGCGTGTATAGAAATTATTTATATACATATATACACTGGAAGTTCATAGGCGTAGCTTAAAAAGTGTAAAAAAGTCTAAATTACAATAAAGACACAAACAAAATTCGCTATAATGCAATATACAGTAGTATAATAATGCAATGAGATTATTTGAGTATATTATTGAAGTTTTGAACTTTACAAGCTCCCAAAAAGCTCAAAGCTCATTATTGAACTACTTAAAATATTACAAAAAAAATAAGATAAATGAAAAAATGGAATTAAAATATTACAAAAAAAAATAAAGATTTTAAATAAAAAACTAATTAGAAAGTTAGATCCAAAAATTAAAATTAAAATAAAACAAAAACCAAAAATTAAAATTAAATCTTAAATTAAAATTAAGTTAAAAATTAATTGAAGTTAAATTAAAAATCAAATAAAAATCTTTTGTAGCTTTAACAAAAAGTTCGTATAAGCTCACAAATCAAAGAAATAATAGCTGAAATTTTTGAAAGCACCAGATATGTCTAAAAGCTAGTTAAGGGTCTTAATGTGGCTGAAGAAATTTAAAATAAAAATGCAATGATGTGAGGTGTGCGGGGCTAAAAATGTTTACTTTGAAAAAATTGAAATGCTTTCACAACTTTTTTCACTTTATTGAATTTTAAAGGGAGAAAAAAGAATTATTCCTTTATGTAAATTTTTTATATTGCAAAAAAAAAATTGGTAAAATTAATTTTTAATACCGAAGCTTTCGATAGTTATATATTTAATAAAAGCTTTCAGCGGATATATATATATTGAAATTATTATTGTGTATCCACAAATTTTTTTTTACTAAAAATTTCACAAATGATATTTGAAAAGCCAACTAGAATTTTAAAGTGTTTCCTTATATGCATTGAATTAATTAAATATTTAGAAATGACTTCTCTAGAAGTATGCATTTTAAAATTTAAAAATAAGAAAAAAGCTATAAAAATTTAAAAGTTTCTTTAAATTTTTGAAAGCTTTTTTTAACTTCTGAAAATTTTTTTGATATTTTTGCCTTTTTTCAACTTGAAATCATTAAAACCTATGGGTAATAAGTTAAAAAATAAGAGTAAGAGAAAATAGTATAATTTCTAAAAAGAAAGAGCTTTTACTGTTATCTTAATTTCCTTATATTTGAGGAATAGGAGATTTTTGTGCTTTTTGAGGCTAACATTAATTAATTTTTTAAAAGTTTCAAAGACTCAAATCTGTGAAATAAAAATTTCTGTAGACTTTAAAACCACTGCGGAACTTGCAGAAGCTTATTGAGACTTTTTTTTTTATTTTTTTTTTTGTTTTTTTGATAAAAACCTTCAGAGCTTTTAGTTGTATCTAAGCAATTAGCTTTTCATGTTTAATTTATTTATTAGTCTTTATAGTGAATTACATCAGAAAACTAAATCAGCAATGCTATTAAAATACTTAACATGCCAACAGCAACAGCAACAACCATAAACACAACAACAATGCCAGCAGACACTTAGTAATGGCATGAAAATAAAATAATATAAAATAAACGAGTCACACCAAATGCTTAAATCGTTCAAATATTTCGAATTTAATTTAAAATGAAGGAAAATTAAGAAAGATCACCAACACAAATGCGAGAGATCGCCATGCCAACCCAAAAATATACAAATGTATGTATATGTATGTATTCACATATATACATTCATGTTGATACACAACAGCGAACAATGCGAGCGATCATTTAATTTAAACAACAACAACAACAATTAACGAAAAAAGAAAATGCTGCTGCCTTTAATTTTCTCAATTTGTCGATTTTTGTCATTTTTGTTTTCAATAATGATTGGTACACAATTATTGTTATTGGTGTTGTTGCTTTGCATGAGTACATTGCTTGAAATGTGTTGATATCTGTGTCTGCCTGTTTTTCTTTCCTTCTTTTTTTCTTATTTTTCCTTGCTTTCAATTCTTTCCTCGAAGTCACTTATTCATTGTATTTTTGGTGAATTTGGTGTGCGTGTAGTTGGTTATTCACGCCAACTCGGATAAGATCGATGAACTTTCTTTCTTTCTTCTGATCGGCAATGTGAGGAAAGTAAGACCATGTGTCTTCTGTCGTGTGTGTGTGTGTGTGTGTGTGTGTATGTGTGTATGTGTGTGTGGGGTGTATTGGACTTGACGCATTGTGTCGCACACACAAATTGAATGAAATGAAGGCGCAAATTGAAGGCGTTGGCCAACAACACAATGGCATGATTGCTACAACAGCAACAACAGCAACAAAAAGAAGAAAAACAGCAATTACAACAACGCAGAGGCATGACAACAGCAATCATCAGTGACTAAAATGAAGAAAAGAAGACCAACAAATAAAAAAAAAATAATGAAAAAAAAAAATTATTTAAAAATATTAAAAAAAAAAAATTAAAAAAAAATCAAAAACAGAGAAAACACTCAGAGCAACACAATAATAACAACAATACGACGCTTTTTCAAATTAATACGCATCGCACGCGGCTGTTGTTAGTTGCTACATGACATGCGTTGTTGGTATTGTTGCTTTTGACTGAAAGCCTTGTTGCATGCATTAAATGCATATACAGTTGATGTGTGGTTGTTGTTGTTGTTATTGTTGTTGTTGCTGTTACTGCAGTTGCATTCATTTGACTGTCGATGAGTTGTGCTATATTTAAACTTTTGATTTTCGTTGGCTGTGGTGGGCTTTGTCTACAATGGCAGAAAATGTTGTTAGTATTGTTGTTGTTAGTATTGTTGTTGTTGCTATTATACACATTTAATTTATATGATGTTGAAGAAAATAAAACCGAAAACAACAAAGTGACATCGGTAAGAAATGCATTATAAATACCTACTGCATCACCTTCTACAAATTTAAATGCATACATACATACATACATACATACATACATACATATATGTATGCATATAAACATCATTCCAACTTACAAATTATTTGTTGGTATGTGTAAATGCACTCAAGAACATTTCATTGTAAATTTTTGTTTCCCAGCAACACTATAAGACACATATGCATACGCACATACATGCATCCATGCATACCATATATATATGTATCCATATGTGTATATTTACATGCATTAAACGCATTAAAGTTACTATTTATATATTATTTAAATGACATCGCCTAGAAGAAAGGTGACTTTGTCTCATACTACAAGTAGTTGTTGTTGTTATATGGCATGCATGTGTATGCAGGATCTGTTAAACTCGTATGTCCAAGTAGGTATATGTAGAATCTTGTTGTAATGCGTTGGCGGCAGTCAAATAAAATATATTGTTGAAAATTTCACGGCAAATGTGTTGGCAATGGTTGAGAAGAGTTCGTAAGCGCTCAAAATATATTTAAGCAGACGTACATATGTATGTATATATGCACACTTACACTTGAATGTATCTAATGTAGTATGAATGCATACGGCTCATACATATAAGCATATGAGTTTGGCGGTGGGCGGAATTGAATTGAATTGAATTAAATCCGATGGCATTTGCTGCCCATTAATGTCACATAAATTTTTTCGAAATGTGCAAATATGACAAAAATCAAAAAGCTGCAAGAAATTATATTGCAGTTTTACTTGAAATTTATAAGACTTTTGATGTGCCCAACGCCTAAGAATAGTAATTGTTGTCGACAATATATGCTTATATATATATACCTATGTATATAATACATATTTCGAACTTTTGTATTAAGGAAAGTAAAGTGATATGTTATGCTAAATATATATGTATGTATATATGTAAATACATTTATTAATATATGTTTTCAATATATTATATATATCTTACATGTTTTCAATAAAAGCTTTCGATATTTTTTAAAGCTTTTTGAAGCTTTCGTTATTCTTAAAAGCTCTACATATTTTTCAAAACCTTCTAATGAACTGAAACACTGATTTCAATTTAAATTTATAAGCAAAAATTAAAAAAAAAAACATGGATCAAAGTAAATTCACAAGACTTTTTTGGAAATATTTAAACAGTTTTAGCATTAATGAGAAGGCCTTTCTTAAATTAAGTATTAAGTAATTTTAATAACCAAAATTAAAAAATTATTGGAAAATAATTTATCTAATTTCGGTCGCATCTCGGCGGGATATGTCAAGCCCTCTGAGTGTATTCCTGACATGAAGTAAAGTCTCCTCATAAAAATTCATCGGCCGTTCGGAGAAAGTTTAGACTAAACTGTAGATACCTCAATTTGTTGGAAAAAAAATAAGACGTCAACCGCCAAATTAGAGGAGGAGCTAAGCCGAAAATAATCTCAGTTTTTACAAAGCGCTAATAACGCAAAATACATATATTTGAAAAGTTGATATAAGCCTCCATTTTTTTTTTTAAAGCTTCAGCAAAAATAAAGCGAAAGTTTTAATATATATAGTTTTTAAGCTTTCAGTATTTTTTAAAGCTTTCAGTATACTTATAAGCTTTCGATATACTTATAAGCTTTCGATATACTTATAAGCTTTCAATATTCTTAAAAGCTTTCAAAATTCTAATAATTTTTTGCCAAGCTATCAGTGTTACAGAAACTTTCATTAAGCTTTCATTATTTTTGAAACTTTCCGTATTTATGAAATCTTTATTTAAGCTTTAATTGCTTTTTTAATTTTAAGTTAAAAAACTTTCAGAAATGTTTTTTTAAGTTTTCAGTATATTAGAAAAGTTCTAAACTTTCAATATTTTCATAATATTTCACATATTCAAAAATTCTTTTAATAAATTTTATTAAAATTTTCTTTGCTTATTCCATGAAATTTTATGTTTATTTTTTTATATTTCTGTGAAAGCTTTAACTTTTTTTAGTAGTTTTAGCGTTAACTTGAGTGATATTAAAATAAATGCCTTAGCTGGGCTTTCTTTGTTTACCAAAGCTTTCTGAAACTTTAACCTTAAAATATTTTATTGTTTAAAATTTAACTTAATTTGAAGAAATAAAATATTATTAAATTGAATTTTTATTCTTATAAGGCACAGACTTAATAAATCGCCATTTTATTAATGGTCATATCAGTACGTATATGTATGTGTTTTATGTTTAAATAGTTTATACTTTTTCTTAATAAGATCATATCAAAGTAACTTCTGTACATATGCGTGTATGTATGGATATAATAATAAAGGTATATTTTGTCGCCTTTGGTTTTTGAACTCGAATAACCTAGAAGCATAATACTATACATTTTTGGGTGTAAAATAAATATTTGTAAATGTATTCGAATGAATACGCAGTTATATACATACATACATAGTATATAGGTCACAGTCAAATTTATATTACTCGTGCCTATTTTTAACATTTCAAAGTAATTTTCATACATATTTCCCTTACAAATTTCTATCACTTTCCCTGCTGTTAGTTATTCGTTCAAGAACCTTTTAGTATACCACTTTCTCTCTATTTGCTTTTTATGCAACAATAATTGTTCACCGCCTGCTACAATTCCTATAATGACAATGACATAAAGGTATATATATATGTATATGTATTTATGTATATTTGATTGTTAGTTTTATTCCTTTCATTTGTTTACACGCCTCACCTGTCCGCCCAAACAACTAACGACCCATCGTTGGACACACACACACACACCACAACACAACGGCTTCTCATCGTCCTGCCTTGTTGTACTCGTATCGGAAGTAAAATTCTAATTCAAAATTGTGCCTCAATTGTCATCGGCGGCCTATTCATTTATTGCGTTGATGACCAAACAACAAATGTAGTTACATATTTACAAATGAGTTTGAGTATATTATGTATATACATATTGTATGTACGAGTATGTATGTGTGTATGGAAGTATGCTAATGTTCGAGGTGTTACTTGCTGCGCAAAATAAATATAATTATAAGCAATAGCAATAACAACAACAACAACAACTAGAATTACGCTTTGTCTAGTTTGTAATTTTTTTTTGTTTTTTTGTTTTGTATTCTCTTGCTTCTACTTATTCTAACGACAAAAAAAATTATATAAGGGAGTTGAGAAAATAAGGAAAACACTAAAATTGCGGAACTATACAATTTCATTTAATAATAGTGTGGTCTGTCTTGTCTTGTCTAGTATAAAGTACTCAAAAACACTTTTTGAGGGGTTGTTTGTTTTAATATTATTTAGTTAAGTAAAATATCGAGGGGTAGGCCAGTGGAAGGCTGTGTGACAAGTAAAAAACGATGTCAACTAACAACGGTCTTTAGTCACTATTAATTTTATGGGTGTGCGCGTCGAAAATTACTGTATCTACTAGACAAGTAACTAAGTGGGCATTAAGAAATATGTATGTATGTATATATATGTTTAAGAAAATGTATGTCTATGTTGAAATGTGTATGGTCGTAAAAAATGTTCTAAAAGAAGTTTCTCTTTGAAGAAGTTTACTTTACAAGTACAGAGGCTTTAGATCGAGAGTATAGCAAATAATCGATAAAATAAAAGAAAATAATTACAAATATATTTTACATAAGGTAAAGATAAAAAAATAAATTTAAAATAAAATAAGATATATAAGAAAAAATTGCATATTTTTGTGTTTGGTCCCAGTTTGATATTTTTGAAAAACAATTTTTTTATTTTTTATTTTTTATTTTTTATTTTTGTTTTTAGTGATTGCTTTAAAATTTTCAAATTTGTTTTCCTTAAAAAAAATATTTTTTTTATTTTATATTTGAAATTTTTATTTTAAATTTATTGCTTTCATTTATCATGTTTTAAAAATTTTGATGAAAATAGATTTGCTTTTTTACTTTACGTATTTTACTTCGGAAATACTTGTTCCTTTTCATGTTCTAAGGAAGTAGTATTCTATATATAATATATTTACAAAACCTTTTTGAAATATTTGAATTAGTATTTCATGTTTTTATTTAGCTTTAGTTGTGTTAATTATTAAATTTAAATTTTTTAAAGGTTATTTATTGCCACTTTTTTTTTTAAATTAATGAAAAGCTAATTTTTTTCATTAATTTGTATTTTATAATTTTTTTCAATTTGATTATATAAGTTTCAACATTAAATTATGGGAATTAAAAAAATTAAACAATTTAATTTTTAAAATGAAGTAGTAAATAAAATAATATAATATAAAGCTTTCATACATTTTTTTAAGTCTATTTTTTTATTAATTTTTCATTATTAGCTTTTATTTATTTATTTAAATTTACAGGTTTTAATTACTTAGTTAAAGGAAAACAGTACAAAATTAATTAATTTAATATTTAAAGTTAATTTGTAATTAAAATATAAAAATATCACAAGTCCTTTTATTTTATTTTTTAATATTTTTTCTTTTTTATTTTTGGTATTTCAATTATTAAAATAAAGAGATTGGAAAAAAGGTAATTTACTTAATTTTTAATATAAATAAAATTTAAAATAAATTATTGTTATCTTCAATTTTAATATATTTAAACACTTACTAATTTATTTTTTTTTCGTGTTGGGAACTCTTTGTTTTCTATTTTTGTTTCATAATTTTCTTTCAAAAAATTTAAAAATTTTTAAATCATGCTTCTGTAAATTTTTTAATTTTTTGTAAAATTTTCTATAAAATTATTGAATATTCCTTAATTTTATAATTATGCTTAATTCTTATTGAACTTTTTTAAATTATTATTATTTTTTACATTATTAAACCTGAAAGATATTATATTTATTTTTCAATTGCGTTTTGAGGTTTTAATTTTAATTGTTTTAAAAAATAAATAACAAAATTCGGTACTAAGCTTGCGAAAATTTTGTTTAAAAAAATTTTATACGTATGTCTATTTTACTTAACTTTAATCTATCAACTATTTATAAACTACTTCTTATATGTTTCATATCTTTATCAGTAGCGCAAAATTTATTATACATTTAATTAATAATATGCCATGTTTTGAAAACATTTATAGTTTCTGTACTTTGTGCTCTAAAAAAATTAAAAAAAAAATTTAAATAAAATGTATAGTTTATGATCATCCCTATACTAGCATACAAGCACATTTGTCATGTTTTAATTTCCAAGTTCAAATTATAAGGGTAGTCACAGTGTATTATTATTCAGAATTCCGGATCGAATTCATTTCGTATCGCTCACTCTTCCCTTTCATTTATAGCAATCTAAAATATCATTATCACTGAGGTTAAATAAAATAAATTTAATAAATATATATAAATAATTTGTTAATCTACATACAAATTTGGCATAACTCACGCTGAACTTGTACTGTACAACGTCGTTTAAAGTCATCTCAATCATAGTTTCAAATCACGTACGCCATGATTTATATGTTTTCGAAGAATAAAGCGAAAGCTTCCAGTTGCCGACTTGTTCGATGAGAGTTTTTTTATTATGACTAAATTTTTCTTTAATTTAATTTTTTTTTTTTTTTTGAGAAAATGATTAATTTATTTATAAAAAAGTCGCAAATAAATTAAAGAATAAGTGGTATGACAATATAATAATTTTGTTTTACTTAAAAGACTAATTATTTACAAATTAGTAGTGAGTTATAATAAATTGTTGATTTTTTAGAGTAAAACTTAGAGCGGTATCAATTCTAATTTAAATTTTATAAATTTTCAATTTTTTGCGCCAACATTCAAAATATGTTAATTATTGCAGGCGCAAACAGTTTTAATTTAAATAAAGCATATAATTAAAATATTAGCAAAATAAAAACTAAAATTGCAAGCAATCTCAAGCAACAACTGAATTAACCATAGCCTCTTAGTAACTATATATATGTGCCTGTGCAACGGCAATTCAAATCAGTTGCTAAACGCATGCTGATATGATGCAGACTGACGCGTACACATACCCACACAAACTCAATATATAATTATGCTTAAACTTATTTATGAATGCTTGCCACTGTGTTGGCGCAGGTTTGAAGATCAAGTCGCTGTTATTGTGATTTTGTTTATGCATTTTTTTTTCTCATAATTTTATGAACAATATTTTAACATAAACGCTACCGGCTGATATGAAAAAGTTGATGTTTTTTTCTGCCATCATAAATTGCCTACATACAAGATGAGTGTCAAATATTTTAAGTTGATGCGATTTTAATTTCATTATAATTTCTGACTACAAATCGTGCGTACGATGATGAATAGGAGGTGGAAAGTGATGGCTTAAAAATGTATTTATTTTATAGGCGTATATATGTACTTGTACATAGGTATGTACATATGTATGTATGTATGTTCATATATAGATATGATTTAATTGCGAAACATAAATACGGTAAATTAAAAGAAGAGAGTAAGTGCTTTTATAAGCGAGCATAAATGAATTGCCGCCGGTCTATCTTCGCTTAAATAATGTAAAACATAACAAAAAAATTACTTTACGATATGAATAAAAGTAATTAATAAAAAAATTTTGAAATTTTAAAACTAACTCATAAATACTCAATATTTTTTTAATAAAAAAGCTCTCGAACCAATTTTATTTCCATATCTCCAAAGCAAAAATACAAAAGTTTAAGAAACGCAGATATAATTTTAATATACATAAATATTTTATGTACATATTTATTTATGTTATAAAAATTTTCTTATTTTTTAAAAGTTAACAATTTTAAATCGATTGTATATGCAATTTTTTTTATAAAATTATTAAATATATTTAAATATACTTTCATATTTTCAAAACTATGCAATCAATAAAATTAACCAAAAAAAAATTTGTTTGTTAAAAATTAGCAATTTCATAAAATTGCCTTAAAATTATTATTTCGATTAATTGTTTATATAAATTTAAAAAGGTTTCAGTCAAATTATGATAGATTTTTTTTAATAATTTGATACAAAAATTGTATTAAGTAAATTTAAAAAGAATTAAAAATATTAGGTTTTAAGTATTCGCAAAATATATATAATATTTTCCAAGCAAAAAATTAAATATTTTATTTTTATTAAAATTTTTAACGGTTAATGATTTTAGCACTATTATTACTGTATATATATATATAAAATATAGTTGAAGAAATTTTATAAATTTGAAACAGTTTGGAATAATATTTTATTTGTTTAAATAAAAAATCGCAATCAAAAAATATGTATGTCAAGCAACAGTACAAGATACACATTTTTTAATCAATTTAAAAATTCTTAGAATGCAATACAAAATTTTAATCACAATAATTATAACAATAAAAAAACTAAATCAAATGAATTTTCTATTTTGCCAGTATTGAAATATCTTTTACGCTTCTACAGTCCCTCTCACTTTACAATAAAATTCTCATAATTTCTTTTTTAGTGCCAACAATTGCTTGTCTTTATGTACACGTCTCTCAGTGGACTCGTTTTTATTGCCATTTTATTTTCAATAATTAGTAATTTTATTGCGCTTGATTTCTATTTCATATTAAATTCAATACTCTTTATTATTTCTATTTTTATATTTTTTATTTTTATTTTTTTCTATGCGACCAATAACAAAGCGTTTCACTATGTTTTACTATTGGTGCTGAATGGCGGCTGAACTATGCTCGTGCATTGATTTAAATTTCAATGTGTGTACTTGTGTATTCCCTTTATGGCCCGCCGCTGGACACTTAAGGCGCTACCGATGCGGTTGGAAGGCGGCAAATGGAGCAAGTAGATGACATTTTAAAGAGAAGTTATACACGTACATATATTTAGCTGATAAATTGTGCAATCATTGTGATGGGTGATTGGCAATTATGAATATCTATGTGATTTGGAGTATTTGAAAAAAAAAATTATAAAAGTAAAAAAAATGAAGATTCAATGTACAAACAAAAGCAATAATTTTTTTATTCAAAATATTTACCTTTATTATTATACACAATTTTTTTTTATTTCTTGTTCATTGCTTTAAAAATACTTTGCATTTTATTATTTGCATAAAATAATATGCATAAAAGTACTTCCTGCCACACAGTCATTATACAATCATAATTGGAAACAGCACAAATCTTCAGATTCACATTACAACAAAAAACTGGTTTTCCCCCAAGTAGTATTGCAACAGAAAAAAGAAAAATTTTCTACGCCCCTTTAGAGCGGCGAACATTTCGCATCGAAGAATTCCTGTCACAATTGATAAAAATCATATTTTCCATTTGAATAGCATTTTATGTATTCGTGCAGAAACTCAACAGAAACCTCAAGCATTGCAGTCGGCAGTGGTGGGCCAATAGGAAAGTGCACTCATAATGCTAAGGCAAAATTTAAGTAAATTTCGTAAATCAAGTGAAACGTAAATATGAACCATTTTCAAAAAAAAAAAAAAAAATTATAAAAAAATATGTCTAAAAAATATTATGACAGCATTTTTTTATTTTTTTTCATGCATACATATATACATTACAAATTTAAACTCAATAAAAAAACTAATGAATGCTAGATTTATTTTATACCACAAACAGAGATGAATTTGAGAGAAACCAAATTTATAAACAAGGCTTATTAATTTTTAAGCATATTTAAAAATTTATAAAAATATTATTTTTTGAATAAAAAAACGTCAAAACCCAACTTTCCAAAAAAAAAAAAATATTATTACCTATAATATTTAAAAAAAAGTTTTTCCATATAAAACTAATATATATATTTTTTCAACATTTCGCAAAAACAAAAAAAAATAAAAAATAATAATAAAAAAATTTCTTATAACAAAATTTATTAGTAACCCGACTTTCTTATAACATCTTCATATCACCCGAAGCTTTTACTTGCGCCTCGTAAATATTTCCTAAAGCGCAGCTTTTCTATTTTCTTTTGATATTGAATAGATGCAACTTGCCATTAAATAAATTTTTTACGTTTTTCCTTTTTGCCGACTATTATTTTTTGCACGATTTCTTATTGCGGCACAGCAGCAACAGCAACAGCAGCCGCAGGAAATGTCTGCGCTTGTAGAACAACTTGTTAAATGTATAGATACATACATACGTGTATGTATGTACATCGGCAAAAATGTGCATAAAGCATAAGCATAAATGTCTAGGAAATATTTTATCAGCTCTAAGCGTGCAACTCCCTTAGTCAAGCAACCAGCCAAAGAGTCAACCAGTGAAGCTGGCGCATGTAGTAAGTAGTAGTACCCGCCGTCTGTGGCATCAAACAGTGGCAGGAAGTATCTATTTTCCACACTTCTTCATCTCAGCGGCAGAAATTGCAAGTTTTCGGCGCAGTTCTGGTGATTGCTGTTGTTGTCGTTACTCTCTTAGTACTACAATTCTTATCGTTATGGTTACAAAAAACAAAAAAAAATCAGGACTTTAGTGGGAAAAATGCGCTATAACTTTGGTTATATGTACATACATATGTATGTGCTTGTGTGTGTTTGGCTGTGAAATTAACGTGAAAATTTCACTTAAATTATTCGAGTGGAAATAATTTTATACTACACACTCGACGAATTTCTTTTGCAAGTACGCTATATTCCATATACGAGAAAATAGTTGGCCTTGTTGTTGTATGCATGTTGCTATGTTCGTAATTTGCTTGTGCTTTTTGTTTTTGGTTCTATTCGTTTGTCTAGCGACGGCGTCATTGCGGCTGCCAAACTGTCAGCGCAATTTGTTTATGCCTAATCAAATGTGAAAATCGATTTTTTTCCCTTACTTAATGAGTAGAAAATTTATTTAAGCATTTTGTGGCCACGAAGATGAGTGTGATTGTAGTGGTAAGGAATAGATGATCTATGTTTTGTTATTTAATAATCAATTTAATTTTATTTATAAAAGGTTTATAGAAACTAGGAGAGAGACAATGAAAAATGTTCCAAATTTTAAAAACAATATTTTTCGGCCAAACATCGATTTAACGTTTACAAAGTACCAAAAAACAAATATATATTAAAATAAAATAAAATTAAATTAAATTAAATAAAATAATATAACAAAATGAAATAAAATAAAATTAAATAACGTAAAATAAAATAAAATAAAACAAAATAAAATAAAAGAAATTAAAAAAAAATTAATTAAAATGAAATAAAATAAAATAAAATAAAATAAAATAAAATAAAATAAAATAAAATAAAATAAAATAAAATAAAATAAAATAAAATAAAATAAAATAAAATAAAATAAAATAAAATAAAATAAAATAAAATAAAATAAAATAAAATAAAATAAAATAAAATAAAATAAAATAAAATAAAATAAAATAAAATAAAATAAAATAAAATAAAATAAAATAAAATAAAATAAAATAAAATAAAATAAAATAAAATAAAATAAAATAAAATAAGATAAAATAAAATAAAATAAAATAATATAAAATAAAATAAATTAAAATAAAATAAAATAAAATAAAAAAAAATAAAATAAAATAAAATAAAATAAAATAAAATAAAATAAAATAAAATAAAATAAAATAAAATAAAATAAAATAAAATAAAATAAAATAAAATAAAATAAAATAAAATAACATAAAATAAAATAAAATAAAGTAAAATAAAATAAAATAAAATAAAATAAAATAAAATAAAATAAAATAAAATAAAATAAAATAAAATAAAATAAAATAAAATAAAATAAGATAAAATAAAATAAAATAAAATAAAATAAAATAAAATAAAATAAAATAAAATAAAATAAAATAAAATAAAATAAAATAAAATAAAATAAAATAAAATAAAGTAAAGTTAAATTGAATTAAATTAAATAAAAAAATAAAGTAAAAGAAAATAAAAGTAAAAAAATAAAATGAAACTAATTACAATTACCATTATAACTTATCAACACCACGGGTTATGCTGAAAAAGTGCATAAAACTTCTCAGCACGGCACTCCACACACGCACAAGCCAGTATTTCACAGCGAACATTCTTTTATGCCACTTTGAATCGTTACTTAAAGAAAAAAAACAGGAATATACAGAAAATTATAAGTTCAATCACACACTCGAATTAATGCAGCAAACACTCATACGTAAATTGCTGTTAATTAATATTGAGGCAAAAGATCGCGCGTTAAATTGCCACACAGCCAACCCTCCGATATATTAAATCAAACACTATACAACTGCGACTGCGTCTTTGTGCTGTTAATATCCTGCTGATTTGTTTACTTTAAACGCGTGCAACAACAGCTTAAATATATAAATATAAAAAATAAAGCAGCAATAACAACCAGCAGTAATAAATATAACGCAGCTGTTTGATTATTTGCATTAAGCAGCTTGTTAGCAGCAGCAGCAGCAGCAGTGCAAACACCGAGCAGGAGCAGCAGGAGCAGGCAATGAGGGAGTTCAGTTGTGGTGGTGAGTGGCAGGCAAACAAACTGTCACTCAAAGCATCAAAAATAACAAAAACCACAAACCATTGGCGTGGCGAGTTCTAAATTTGAGTTTTCAATTTGAAAAGGATAACAAACGAAAATTGGCATTAGTGTGATGCGTTGCATATGTTGAGGATTTAAATTTTATTTTATTTATATTACTTTATATTGTGGTTGGCGTTTGTGGTGGTTAAAAAAAAAATAACAAATTCTTCACTTTGACTTGTTGCACTTACATATATACTGGTATTTTAGCCTTATTTTTAATTGCGCATGGGTATGTGTGTGTGTGTGTATAGCATGTAATTTTTTATGCGGCTAACAAAATATTTTTTATTCCACACAAATACACACACATGGATATATATGTATACATGAATTTTAAAGGAATTTGTCAGTTTGTTTATAATAATATTTCCACTGCTTGTTGCATGCCGCAACCACATGTGGTGTGTAAGTCAATATCGCTTGCGTTTTTAAAATGTTTTCTTCAAAAGGTACCCTCTAAAATAGGCAACCTATAATTATAGCATTAAGCCAAGTGAAATTTTAATTTTTCCACATTAAAGAAATGTGTAGATATTTGAAGTACTCTGTTGCAGGGAAATGCATTTCGGTGTTGGGTCACTTTAATTTGTATTTTTTTTTTTTGGTAGGCGTGCCGAAGCGTGGCTGTGTTGAGTAGTTTCGTGCGTGCCCCGACGTTCTAATACATAATTATAGGTTCTAGGTTTGTTTTCAACCTTTTCTCCCAGATTATGTTTTAGATAAATTTGAGTTTTACTTCTTTAATGAAAAACATAACTTGGAATTTTTTTAGTTCTTCTGGTGCCTTAGTTGTTCTTCAATGCATACTTTGACTGTTTATTGCGTGGAAAATAGTTTTTAATTATGGGTTGAAAGAAGTAAATTATATTTTTGGTTCCCTTTAGAAGTTTTATTTAATATATTTGTATAGTTGACTAACTGTCCTTTCACGCTTTTGTTTTAGGTTTTACTTTAGGTATGTTGCCAGCTACTGGCACTTAATTTTCAAGGACAGACTTAATATATTCTCAATACCTTGATTTAAAATCCCTTGTAGCATTATTTAATTTGTAATTTTTTCTTTTGAAAATGTAAGCATTAGATTTATTTTTACTTTCTATTACAAGTAGCAACTATTACTATTTTGCAATTTTGTATTAAAAGATTCAGTCATTTTCCAGTGTCCTAGAGAAAAGTAGCCGGGCCCTTTTATTTTATTAAAAAAGGGCTTAACATTTTTAAAAATGCCTAAAGAAACTATGAAGGTAAGAATAAATATTTTAAAATGTATCTAAAACTAGAAGATTTTGAAAAATTTAAAGCATACTTTTAGGTACTAAAAAATCAAGTTATTCGAAGAAATGTCCAAAGAAGAATTTAAAGTGAATTTTGTCACCATTGAAATTGAGAAAAATGTTAAATATGTTAAAATGTAAAGCAAGTTGTCTGAAAAAAATTTATAAAGTCCTTATCAATTTTTTCTTAAAAAATACTTGGAATAACAAAAACAACTTAAAAAATTTATTTTTAAAAACTAGCAGTCTATTTTTGGGAGATAAAAAGTAAATCATTTTAATATTCAGGAATTGAAAATTGTGTCTTTTAAAAACATTAATGTTCAAATTTATTATAATTTAAGCATTAGACTAATATTTTTTCTACAAATAATTTTACATTGAAAAATCTAAGTAAAGAGATTTTGAGATTTAAGAAATAATTTATTGAGATCATTCTATAATGATCGAAAATTTGGTTAAATTCAATTAAAATATTTTGCTGTCAGAGAGAAAATTTAGCGGGGTTTACAACCTTTTCTCACCTCAAAAGCCTAACCTTCACGTGCTGGACACAGGCTGGAATTTTAAAAAACGCGACTTCTCTAAAACCTGTTTTCCGAATTTTTATTACAGTTGCAACAACAAAAATAGGTCCATTAAATTTTTTAGATGTTGAAACTTATTAGAACTTGATACTTATCAAATTTTTTAAACTCTCGAAAATATTTATTCAAATCCCTGCCATCAGTGTTAGAAAAATTGGATTAATAAATAACCTAAGGTCAATAGTTTTTCTCAAAAACTTCCTCAAACTATCTATCACTGTTCCACGTTTTCGAATATCCTTGGAATTAATTTATGTTTGTTTATTTATTTTTTTATAATTCTTTTTTTTTTTGCTTAGCCGATAAAACCTTAAAATGGTTCAAAAGTCGCTACTTAAGCAGAGCAAAAATTTGCTGTTATACAACCTTTGTATATTATTTGTAGCGGCTTGTGTGGCATGATGGTTGCTCCCTTGTTGCTGTTGTTGTTGTTATGAATGTCGCATTTAACTGGTGTTGCTTGTTTGTCAACTTCAATGATCAAATTCTTTTTGTTTTCATTTTTCCCCCCCCCGTTTAAATTTTGTTATTATTGTTGTATTCGTTACGTTCCCTCTTTTTTGTTTGCATTTTCTGTGGCATAACTATTTTTATTCGCTACCTTTCGTACTTGAGCTTGTCATATACATAAGCATGCATGCATGTTGCCATTGTCGAACGCAACATTGTTTATTGTTGTTGTTACGCCATGCTAAATACAGTTGTTGCCCTTGTTGATGCTAACGCTGATGCTGATGCTGTTGCTGTGTTGCTGATGAATGCGCGTTAATTTTGATGGCTTTTTACAATATGATTTGATATGCTGTGCGCACTAACACACACACAAAAAGAAAAACACCCCGAAAAAACTGTGTCCGAATAGCAAAGAAATATATTGCAAATAAAACTTGAATAAAAAAATAGTTGTTGTACATTTATTTGTGCTTGCTTGTATGACGAGTGACGAGTCGCACTCGCAGACAAAAGAGGTGGAAATTCGATGCGCACCCTTTGCAAGCAGCAAAAAAAAATACATTGAAAAAAAAAAACAAAAACAAAAAAACAGAAACCAGAGGCAAATAAAAATTTGCCAAAGTAAAAGTAACTAAATATACATTTGTATGTACATATGTATTTTTGTATGTATGTATGTATGTAGGTAAGCGTTGGCAACCACCAACTTTTGCCAGGCAGTTCGTCATTACATCAGCATCATCGTTCTCATTGCCGCATACATACATACCTACATACTCATACATACATAAATGCGTAATATGATAATACATTATTTTTCTCACTGCTCGAATTGCTCTGCACTGATGGAGGCGCCACCAATTGTTCACATCCCTGCCCTGTATTCGTAAAATTGTTACTTCCACTTTTTATTGTCACTTTTAGGGGTTGTAATGGGTGGACGGTTACACATACGTGTAAAAAAAATTTATTATTGCCTGTTTTGACGCTTTGGTGTCGTAGCTGATTTTTTTTTTAGCGGCCAAACTTACATTAAAAAAATATTCACTATTTTTGTTTGCTGTTAATCGGTAAGAAAGAGGTGTGGCTGCCACTTATGATACGGGCAATTTTTCGCTACTTTGCAAAATTAACTTTAGCGTTTTATTGTATTTTTAAAGGCAACATTGCTTTAGCTGAAGGGTTTGCAAAAAAAAAGGTTGTAGGAAATTATGAAAGTCAGCAAGAAAGATTCCCGTCGTGATTTCAAATAATTTTTTGCTGTCTTTAGAGGTTACCAAAATTTTTATGTTGTGACATTATTTAACTGAGGGTGTGATGTATACGAGCAAAAAAAAAAAAAATATAACTTTACAACTACAAATAGTGCCATAGCTAATACTAAAAGTTAAATTAATCAGATTATCTCAAAAACATTAAAAAAAAAGTATTAATTTTCTGGGAGTAAAAAAATAGTTGAAAACTTTTTTGGACTCATATATGAAATTAAGCATGATTATAGGTACTTTTAATTAATGATATGGTTAAAAAAATGGCTCAAAATCCGCTTAGAATTTTTTGGAAATAGTAAGCAGAATTTAGAGTGGAAATATACTATTTTCTATCGCTCTGAGGAAACCTCAAACTAGAAATAAATTGAAGGAAACATTTTTTTTATTTAAGTCTTCGAGTATTAAAATATAATATTTAACAAATAAGTAGTATAGCTTCCAGCTCTATTTTCAAATAATTAACCAAAAATTATGGTAAACGTTTATTTACTCTCAGTAAAGAATTAAAAATTTTATTTTTACACATAAAATACTTAAAAATATATAACTTTCACTGCAACGCCACAGACTAGCGGACGCCTATCTAACACACTTAAACGCTCCATATTTCTTCAACAATCTCACACAAGTGTAGCGTCGGCACTAGCGATGGCACTCAACTTTCAAGTATTACACTTCTACCGAAAAATGACGTCAACCGCATTTGAAATGAAAAAAAAGTAATAATAGTATTTTTAAGAACTTAAAATCTGATAAAAAAGAGCTACAAAACAAAGTTAAAGACACTTGAAAGTTGTTGTTTTTACCGCCAAAGCGAGCGCTTCTGTACGAGTCTGCACCGGGCGGCACTTACAAGAAAAGCTCTTTGTAACTGGGCCGCAATGCACTTTATTTCTTATTCAACGAAACAAAAAAATTCAAAAAAAAAAAAAACAAAAATAGTAACATCAATAAGCACCAAAAAAAAAAAAAAAAATATATGGAAAAGAGTTTAAATATAATGGTCCATAACAGCATTTGTGGAGGAACACTTCAAAAGCCGGGCTCAAGCCAACACTTAACTACAAAAGTACTTAAGAGGAATAAAAAATGGAAAAACATATTAAAAAGGCAATAAAACCAACGCTACACAAAAGCGTTTTTTTTCGTGTTTTTTTTGTTTTTTTTTTTTTGTTTTTTTTGTTGTTTTGAAGGCACATCTTTTGCATAGCGCACCTTGAGACCCTTATTTCAACTGCCACAACCATTCATAGCCGCGTACTAATACCGATACATATTTCAATGTAATGCATTATTTACGGTGATAGGCAAAAATTGTAACTATACTTGCGTCACACCGTTGTTGCAGCTGCGCACACTGTGCCATAGCAGCAGACAGTGATGGTGCATTTTCTGCGCAGACGCACAAGCGCGCCCATTTGTCTGCAACGCAATGGTGTATGCGAGATGTTTTTTTCGTTTAGGCTTTTCTCTTATTTTTATTTTTATTTTTATTTTTATATATTTAAATATTCTTTTCATTACGTTTCTTCTTTTGTTCTGCACATAAAGCAGCTTACGACGCTTTAAGCGCCCCGAAACTGTCTGTAAAACAATCATAAAATGAGATTTTCAGCTTGAAATTCATATTTTCACTTTACGAATTTTTTTGTCGTTTTTAGTATTATCTCAAAGTTTTTTCAACTTGTTGTAAGATTTAGGTTTAGCCATACTATAATTTTTGCGCTCAATTCGGCGTGCGTTGTTTAAAGTTGCCGCTACAAGGGCATTTTTACTACTACTAGGCACTTAACTTTTTTGGTTATACATTTTTTTTTTTAAACAGATTTTTGTGCGCATGGTACTTTTGCTTTTGGTAGTTGTAGATAGATTCACATAAACTAGGCGTGGCGCAATTTTACTAAAGTAGTTAAAATGATGAATTTATGTTGAAGTTTATTAGGCGAGCCTAATACTATTGATTTACAAGTGAGAAAAGCAAAAATAGATTAAAATAAGCGAAATTGTATACAAAAAACTGGCCTACATGAGCTCTAAAAACTTTAATGACCTTAAAATTCGTCTCAAATCTACTCATCTCGCGCGCTAAGCGACTGATCTTTAAATTTTATGACTTAAATTGCTTCCAAGGTGTTGGAAATTTAATTAAATGTATGCAAAACTGCCTTTAGTGGGCAACAATGTTGCTTGCTGTAAATTGCATAAGTGCTTTGTGGCCTTGTCAATGTCGTGGATACTTTTATTGCTGGGAGAGTGCTGAGAGATTATTCCTTTTATTATATTTTTTATTTATTTATTATTATTTCAGTATATTTTATTTTTTTATTTCTTTGATTTTACTATATATTTTTATATTTATATTTTTTTTGTTTGAGTTTGTTTATTTTATTTTTTATTTTATATTAGTTAACTTTATTTTATTTCAGTATGTTTTATTTTTTTATTTATTTTATTTTACTATATATTTTTATATTTATTTATTTTTTTTTGGCTTGAGTTTATTTATTTTATTTTTTATTTTATATTAACTAACTTTGTGTATAATATACCTAAAATATTATATATTTTCTTCACTTACCAGGGTCTGATGTGTCTAGGACAGGTGGTTGTTGTGATAATGGGCCAGGTGTACTACCAGCGCCCGGCGACCTAGCGTCATCGTTCATGGCGCCACCGTATGACAGTTGTGAACTAGGAGGCCGCTATAAAGTTGAAAGAAGAGAAGAAAAGAGTTGAAAAATTAATCATATGAATTATGCATATCAAATTGATTGTGTTAATAAAATTTATTACATTTTAAATAGGTAAATGGGTAAAATGTAAATTCCAAAACGAATAATAAACTTATAATTATATATACATACATATCTAACTACAATTACTACTAACGCAATGTACCGTCAATCACTGCTGACGAAGTCACGGCTACTCGTTTCGTGGCGGCGCTTTGCGTGAACCGCCGTGACGTAGCTTGTGTGTGGGCTTTAGCACCGAGTTCAAAGTGATTTTTTATTACAATTTCTTGTACAATATAAATTTTTTAATTTTTTTTATTTATATCTTTTTTTTTTTGTGAGAACCCGCAATTAAAAGCTTAATTGAGTATGCTGAAGAGCGAATTGTTCGAGTTTGAAGCTTTGTTTTGAGTTTACAATGTTTATTATAGCCGAAAATATTGTGCTGGTCGCATACTAAACAAGCGCTGGAATTTTTGTAACAGTTTTTACTAACACATGCCTTTTTATACAAAATGCATAAAATTTTAATTAATTTTTTGTTATAAATTTTCCATTAAAATTATATATTTTAAATATTTTTTAATTTTTTACATAAAATGAGAGTTAATAAAAGTTCAAGAATTAAAGTTGACGGAATAATAAAAATAAAAATAAAAATAAAAATAAAAATAAAAATAAAAAAATAATAATACAATCGACCAAACAGAAATATATTAATGAGCCCGCTCGCTTTTTTCAAGAGTCTGAATTAAAATTTGTTCCTCTTCCCACCCGTCTTTTGACTCTTACTATACTACTTACTATTTGTAGCATAATATTATTTTTTTCTAATATAATATTACAGAACATTCTTCCATAATAAAGCCCAAGCTCACATACATGCATATATTGTTTGTCTCTAAATATGTAATTAACATGGAGGAATAGCACATAAATTTTAATTATTTCTACACCGAAGTAAAGTGGCGAAAGCGTAGGAAAATAAAAAAAAAATTATACATATTTTAATTTATTATAAATTGCTAATTAACATTTTATACATTATAAAAACTCAGTTTATTTTTAATGAAATGGAAAATTATGTACACGCGAAAAGTGACTAAATAAAGGTAATTGGTTTCAAAAAGAAATTTAAATTCAAATTAAAAAACAAAAAAACAACGTTCGTATATCGTTTAGAACGTGACTGTCTCGCATTCTAAGCATTTGGTAAAAAATAATTAAATTTCGTGAGTGACGCCAATCGGGACAAAAGTACTAATATCGTTGGTTTAAAATTATTCTATACGAGTATGTATAGGTATGTAAGTAACCGTCAGTAATGCTTTTGCCTATAATAAAATATTCAAAAGTGTCTGAAAAAATATTAATTTGTCAATAAATTAAGGCAAAATAATTGGTCATGTTAAAATCTAAAAAATGTTAATGAAGTAATTTCTCCACCCAACGCACAAAGATTTTATTGAAATGAGAATTAATTCAAAAATAATTTTTCTGCTTATATTCGAGGCGGCTTATGTGAAGATTTCTTGTAAATAAAACAAAGGCAAGCAAACAATATTTGGATACACCATTTCACTTTTTGTTTAAGAAAATGTGTTAAATTCTCTTTTTATTAAATAAAAAACCACTTCAGATGTATAATATTTATATATATTTTTTTACACACTTTCACTTAAAAGTTTTTTGATTATTTACTCGGTCACCTGGAGTTTCCCAGTACGAGCTGACAAATGTCTGTTGCTGTTGCTTTTTTTTTTTTTTTGTTACCATAATGAGACGACCGATCGGCTAGACCAACCTGTTGGCCTGTCAAAATGTCAAAAAATCCAAATGATGGGCTTTACGCAACGTTGCATACATACATAAATATGCAGACATTCAATCGCACACATATATGTACATATACATATACATATGTTGTTGTATGTAAGAATAAACATGCGAGTTTGATAAGCACAACTTTTCGTACATAATTTTCAAACGCACGTCAGCGCATGTACAAGTACTTTTGTGTGCATTTCCAGCGCGGTCACAACGTCTAGACTGTGTCTAAAAAAAAGCTGCAGCAAATTTGCTATACACTTTTAACTTTAACGCACATAATTATGAAAATTTACATAGACTTAAATATACTTTAATGTTAAGCGTTAAACTTCCAAGAAAAAAGTAAGGGTAAGAAAATTAATATGCGACTGCGTGTTTCGTTTCTAAGACAAGTCTATGGTTTTTACAATAGTATGTATGTATAAATATATATATATACATATATGTATGTGTATACGTTTGAACTGAGAAAAATTCATAATTCTAACGCGTCGCAGCACTTTTACTGACGGCATATTAAATTTTTTAAGCACAGTTGGTGGTTGTTAATTAGCTAGTTTTAATTCCATTATTTGCGTGAGGTGGTGGGTTAGCCAATTATCATTGGAAAGTAATTTTAAAAATTTAATGGAAAGTAACCTAGTGGCCGCACTAGCCAAGTTCTCAAGGCCAGAGTTCAAGTCCTGCTTTGACCAACATCCAAGATTATAAAAAAATATTTCCCAATTGCGGTCGCCTCTCGGTAGGGAATGTCAAGCCTCTCATTATAGTTTTTCATAATTTTTATTTTATTTTATTTTATTTTAATTTTTTTTATTTTATTTTATATTATTTTATTTTATTTTATTTTATTTAATTTTATTTTATTTTATTTTATTTTATTTTATTTTATTTTATTTTATTTCATTTTATTTTATTTCATTTTATTTAATTTTATTTAATTTTATTTAATTTTATTTAATTTTATTTAATTTTATTTAATTTTATTTAATTTTATTTAATTTTATTTTATTTTATTTAATTTTATTTTATTTTATTTTATTTTATTTTATTTTATTTTATTTTATTTTATTTTATTTTATTTTATTTTATTTTATTTTATTTTATTTTATTTTATTTTATTTTATTTTATTTTATTTTATTTTATTTTATTTTATTTTATTTTATTTTATTTTATTTTATTTTATTTTATTTTATTTTATTTTATTTTATTTTATTTTATTTTATTTTATTTTATTTTATTTTATTTTATTTTATTTTATTTTATTTTATTTTATTTTATTTTATTTTATTTTATTTTATTTTATTTTATTTTATTTTATTTTATTTTATTTTATTTCATTTTATTTTATTTTATTTTATTTTATTTTATTTTATTTTATTTTATTTTATTTTATTTTATTTTATTTTATTTTATTTTATTTTATTTTATTTTATTTTATTTTATTTTATTTTATTTTATTTTATTTTATTTTATTTTATTTTATTTTATTTTATTTTATTTTATTTTATTTTATTTTATTTTATTTTATTTTATTTTATTTTATTTTATTTTATTTTATTTTATTTTATTTTATTTTATTTTATTTTATTTTATTTTATTTTATTTTATTTTATTTTATTTTATTTTATTTTATTTTATTTTATTTTATTTTATTTTATTTTATTTTATTTTATTTTATTTTATTTTATTTTATTTTATTTTATTTTATTTTATTTTATTTTATGTTATTTTATTTTATTTTATTTTATTTTATTTTATTTTATTTTATTTTATTTTATTTTATTTTATTTTATTTTATTTTATTTTATTTTATTTTATTTTATTTTATTTTATTTTATTTTATTTTATTTTATTTTATTTTATTTTATTTTATTTTATTTTATTTTATTTTATTTTATTTTATTTTATTTTATTTTATTTTATTTTATTTTATTTTATTTTATTTTATTTTATTTTATTTTATTTTATTTTATTTTATTTTATTTTATTTTATTTTATTTTATTTTATTTTATTTTATTTTATTTTATTTTATTTTATTTTATTTTATTTTATTTTATTTTATTTTATTTTATTTTATTTTATTTTATTTTATTTTATTTTATTTTGTTTTATTTTATTTTATTTTATTTTATTTTATTTTATTTTATTTTATTTTATTTTATTTTATTTTATTTTATTTTATTTTATTTTATTTTATTTTATTTTATTTTATTTTATTTTATTTTATTTTATTTTATTTTATTTTATTTTATTTTATTTTATTTTATTTTATTTTATTTTATTTTATTTTATTTTATTTTATTTTATTTTATTTTATTTTATTTTATTTTATTTTATTTTATTTTATTTTATTTTATTTTATTTTATTTTATTTTATTTTATTTTATTTTATTTTATTTTATTTTATTTTATTTTATTTTATTTTATTTTATTTTATTTTATTTTATTTTATTTTATTTTATTTTATTTTATTTTATTTTATTTTATTTTATTTTATTTTATTTTATTTTATTTTATTTTATTTTATTTTATTTTATTTTATTTTATTTTATTTTATTTTATTTTATTTTATTTTATTTTATTTTATTTTATTTTATTTTATTTTATTTTATTTTATTTTATTTTATTTTATTTTATTTTATTTTATTTTATTTTATTTTATTTTATTTTATTTTATTTTATTTTATTTTATTTTATTTTATTTTATTTTATTTAACTTTATTTCATCTTATTTATTTACTTTATTTTTTTATAAAAACAAGTTTTTTTGTTTAGCCTTTAAATAATATTACTTAAAAATATATTAGTTTAATTTTTTTTTTTTTTTTGAAATTTTATATTTATTTTTACAAGTATTATCTTTAGGCATTGCGAGCTAAATTCAATAAAAAACAATCCATTTATTCACACGAATTTACTCTACAACCTCAAACTGCGAACTATATTTGTATCGATTTACTGTCAAACCACGCCTTCTCCTCCACACACAGTCAAACCGAACTAATATATCATTTTTGCACGCCACAATAACCAATTATAGCCAACGCCATAAACGTGCAACTACCAATAAACGGAGTAAAAAAAGTGAAAAGTTAACGAAAAACTCTCCCACCATTTGCTATGAGGAAAACTAAAGAAGCCACAAAAACAACAAATCGCTAAAATCGTTGCATTGCAAACTAATGCCTACTTTAAATGCAGACAATGTTTCTAAATTGTTAATAAAAATTATTTGCATTGCATTTTAATTGAAACTTAACAAAATATTTTGCACACACACAAAACACAACTACATACAATATATGAGCATAATAATAGAAATTATAATAATAATGGTCATACTCATAAGTATTAAAAGCAAAATTTTTGAAGAGTTGGAATATAAATGCGTGTGAAAGGCCAACTATCTACACATACATAAATATATTAAGTTGAATATGTGCGTAATATAAAAATAAAATATGAAGCGTAGGGAGGAGAAAGAGGAAAGAAAAATAAATGTGAATGAAAAAATAAAAATAAAAAATTTAAAGTAATAAAAAATATGAATAATAAATAAAAAAGCAGTAATAAGAATCTTAATAAGATATTAAATCATAATAAAAAAAGTTCTACACGCTAACCTGTGAACGCTCATAAACAGAAAAATTACAATTACAAATGAGTTGTCATATAAGCATTCCTGCATTTACAACGTGCGTTCAAAAACTATAAAAAAACTCAACATCTACAACAGTGTGTGTTGGGGCAAATTAAAAAGCCATATCTGCATGTAAATCGTAAAACGACAATTGAATACATATTTTTTTTTTGCAAGTAAATAAAAATAAATAAATATTAAAATTAAATAGATGGCATGGTAAGTCGAAATAAAAATATTTATGCTTTAGTTCATTTACTTTTATTATTACGTTTTTTTTAACATAACTTTTTTTTGCTTGTTTTGGGAAATTTAATTTTAGATGTAAGAAAACGAAGAATATATAAAATAAACCCCGAAAGCAGAACATTTCCATGTGTACACGCATACAAACATACGTGTTTACATATTTTTGACATAAGTTGACGATTTTAATATGCAATTTTACAACATATTAGCAACACTTACAATGCAGTTTGCATACAAATTTGGTTTGAAAAAGATGCAATAAAAGCAGAAATTAAAGTGTTAAAGAGTAAAATTTTGTTGGCAATAAAAATATTGTATTTTTGTATTATATATATATACCTGCATATACATATATTTGTATATATGTATTTGTATGTATTTTTTATTGCTTTTTCTTCCTTTTTAGAGCCTTTCACCAAATCGAAAGACTTAAGCGCGCAACTTATTGACACGTTTCACGATTGGCGCTGTCTGATAAAACGTCATGTGCTATGTATGTATGTATGTATGTTATGCTATGCCATGGCAAAATTCACAGGAAGTGTTTAAAATTGTGCAATGGCGTTTAAATGTGTAAAAATAAATATGTAATTAACGTAGTGTGCTTCAAATTAGTAACTACCATACATAAATATTTCCTACCATGCACTTTCCCATTGTTGTTGCGTTTCTTTATTTTTTTTTCTTCACTATTATTTATGCTTTACTTTGCACAACGCGTGCCAATGCATTATTGCGATTCCACAAGTATAAGAGAATTTTGTTTTATTATTACCACTTTTTATTCATTTTTTACAAGCGCTTTTATGGGCAAAGGCATTTGCTAGTTGCAAATAGTAATTGAGTTATCGGAAAGTCTGAATTTGGTAAAAAAAAAAGAATTGATGAAGTTGAAGTATAGCATGAGTTATTATGGGATTTTTTTTCATTTTAAAATTTTTTTTTACAGTTTAGTTTTCTACAGAGTTATGAAGTTATTGTATAGAAAAGAAGTGTAAAATGATGATGTATTTTCTTATTTTTCAAAAATTATAAATTTTTCGACATAAGCATTAATTGGTGCTGTGCAAAATTAAGAAAATTTCTGATTTAACTTTTAGCAATTTAAAAATATATGTACCAACACAATTGATAAAATGTAACAAAACATAAAAATATTATAAAATCCAAAATAAACGAAAATCGCATAAAATTATAACTAACAATTCAGGCGCGATCAGCGTAAGCCCTGCTTTGACAGACGTCAAACGAATCACTTAAATATTGATTGACCATAGAAACTAAACTGACTACTAAAACGAATATCACAAAACAACGCTCGCTGAAAGCTAATAAAAAAATCGTTAAGATTTTTATAACCACATTTATGTATGATCGTTAATGCGTATTCAGTGGATATGCCAAAGCGGCGGTTAGGTCAACGCACAGATGTAAAATATAACAAAAAGATAAAAAAAAACCAAAAATAAGAGTGTGGATATATACGAGTCTATATAGCAAAATATTTTTTTGCTATTTCAAATTAATTAAATACATCATTTTATGCTAGACCAACAACAAGACAAATGTGGTGTAGCAAGTTGAAGTAAAAGTCATTAAGTTCGACTACTTAGTTTGGTAGCTTTTATGCGCATTGTCTTGTGCTTCGCAGTGGAGAAAATGTAACATTCGCATGCAGAAAACCATAAAATCTGTTACTAGTTTCCTTTTACTCTATTGGTATATACACGTATGTACGTCTATCCATCGGCGGTGTTAAATGCTCATCAAATTTGTGATCATTAAAATCGACACCCAAATGCTGTTGATTAAAGAAATTAAGAGCAAACGTGTCTGTGTTGTCTAGCACAATTTGCTTTATGGTCGAATTTACGGGTATAAAATGTTGACGTATATAAAAACAAATAAAAACCAGTGAAATAAAATTAAATAATAAAATAAACAAAAAAACTGCCAAAAAAATTAAAAGTGAAGATAAATTAAAGTGAAATCAATTGAAATCACATAACAAAATAATATCAAAAATGAAGTAAAATAAATAGGTAAAGGAAAAAAGTATAATTAAATGAAATAAAATAAAATAGACTAAAATTAAAAAAGGTTTATATAAAAGAAATGTAAACAAAAATGTAATGTAATAAAATAAATAATTTAAAAACATTAAACAAAACATATTAAAACAAACTATAACAAACTTAAATTAAATTAAAAAATAATAATATTATAATAAGAGATCATTGAAATAGAATAAAGTAAAATAAATTAATATAAAATAAAATGAGATACAATTACATAGAACTAAATAAAATAAAATTATATAAGTCAAAATCAAATAAAATGAAAAAAAATTTAATAAAATACAACAAAATAAAATAACAAAATGAAATAAAATAAATATTGTAGAATAAATGAATGAAATGATTGAAAAAATAAAATAAAATAAAATAAAATGAAATAAAATAAAATAAAATAAAACAAAAAAAAAATGATATAAAGAAAAGTAAAATAAAATAAAATAAGATAATATAAAATAAAATAAAATAAAATAAAATAAAATAAAATAAAATAAAATAAAATAAAATAAAATAAAATAAAATAAAATAAAATAAAATAAAATAAAATAAAATAAAATAAAATAAAATAAAATAAAATAAAATAAAAATAAAAAAAAAAATAAAATAAAATAAAATAAAATAAAATAAAATAAAATAAAATAAAATAAAATAAAATAAAATAAAATAAAATAAAATAAAATAAAATAAAATAAAATAAAATATAATAAAATATAATAAAATAAAATAATATAAAATAATATAAAATAAAATAAAATAAAATAAAATAAAATAAAATAAAATAAAATAAAATAAAATAAAATAAAATAAAATAAAATAAAATAAAATAAAATAAAATAAAATAAAATAAAATAAAATAAAATAAAATAAAATAAAATAAAATAAAATAAAATAAAATAAAATAAAATAAAATAAAATAAAATAAAATAAAATAAAATAAAATAAAATAAAATAAAATAAAATAAAATAAAATAAAATAAAATAAAATAAAATAAAATAAAATAAAATAAAATAAAATAAAATAAAATGAAATAAAAAATAAAATAAAATAAAATAAGAAAAAACAAAATGAAATAAAATAAAATAAAACAATACAAGACAAAGTTAAATAAAATAAAATAAATTGAGTTAAAAAACTTAAACTTTTTTCATTGCTAATATTGTTTTGTATCCAATTTTTTTTTTGTAGGGTGCACATGCTTAATCCCACAATATATTAGAGATATTTGCATTTTGAGAAAAAAGTATTGCTTTTTGAATTCCCTACATTCTCAAGTCTTTTCATTGATTGCTCTCATCTGTTTTTTTTTTCTTGTGCCTATCTACTTAAGCACTTTTTATAAAGTGCCACTTCATACCCCATAAAAATAGCGCACTTCATATCCTCACCACATATATGCACTTGCCAGTTGTGCCGCTGGCTTTCGAAATTTATGAGTAAGTTTGAGAAAGAATTGTACAATAATTGAATTTTCAGAATTGGGGCAAAAGCTTGTAACTGCAATTAACAATTAAGTGAAAATGTACTTATGCCGATAAGTTTTAATTTTATTGATTTTTAAATCTTGTTTTAATTACCAATTTGTAAGTGCTTTAAAGATTTCGATACACAGAAGGGGTGGTAAAAAGAAATAAAAGTACAAATAATAAAAAAAAATTCAGTAGAAATTATATTAATATTATTATGTTTATGACAAATTAAAAAAAAAAAAAATTATTTTAAAATTTTTTAATTAGTACGGAACGTTGCTATGTAAAAACTAGACCTTAATCCGTTTAATTATTTACAGCACTCTACAAGAAGGGACACCTTCTGACACACGCTGAAGGATGTATGGATAATTAAACAAATCTCTTTTACTTACGCATCACTTGCAAACTTATAAAGAAAAAAGCTTTACGCACAATATGTATTTTTTATATGAGCAAACATAGGTATACGAATATTTTTTTATTTTGTTCTGGTCATGTGCATCTCGACTTAGCTGTAACCCTTCGACAATTAGTGCAACACATTAAAAGACTTGACTACACCGTGGTTGGTTTTTTTTTATCATATTTACCTACTATTAGGTTACTCTAAGGTATGCCGCCACCTGCCACTAGTCACCGTTGCTGCGCCCAGCGCAAAGCTATTAAATTACAATTAGGGAGGCGAAAAGTGCGTAAGGGCGAAGTGAGTATTTTTTATTATTTTTATTTTTTATTTTTATTTGTATGGTAGATAATTTTATGCTTGATTTGAGTACGTACTAAATGCACTAATTTTTTTACGCTCACACACACACACACACACATACATCAGCAAGCGACCCTACAAAGCGGTGCCCTAAAGGCTCCCCAGCGCCACACCACACTGGCACAAGCCAATGGTTAACGCTTTGCAGGATGTACACGAAGGAGATATAAGCGTAAAATACTTTAATTAATTTCCAATTCAATTAATATTAATTAAACTATCAAGTTATATATACATACATACATATGTATGTATGTATATGTATCTAACAACTCAAATGGAAAATAAATTTCACTATTAATGCGGGTCGAAATGTGAGCGGAATTAAGGTATATACCATACATATATGTATATGTACGTTTATATATATATGTACCGGTATTTAGCTTGTGTTTAGTTGGAAAAATACAATTGTTGTTATAATTAATATACGCTCACCGCTAAGCGCTTCTAACTTTCTAGTGGCAAATAGTAGCTAAACTAATAATGAAAGTTTAATCCTGTCACACCACGAAAGTGGACAAAAAAGAGAAAGTGATGTGCGCATAGACACTCGTATGTATTCGTGTCTGTTAAAATGTTATCTGTGACATCACGTATACGAGTATATATGGTATATGTATGTACATACACCATTGCGCGTTTGCATAGCAATTAATACTAATTTTTATTTGAATTTCAAGCATTATTTGTGGTCATTACATAAAACTAACATTGTTGTTATTGTAACTTTATTATGGTCAGACACTTTGCATGTCTCCAAACAGTTATCAATATTAAATTGTATTTCATTAAAAAAAGTGCGCTTAATTGCACTTAGTTGTAGCTACAGTATATTTGTATGGAAGAAGAAGAAGCAAAACAGCAATAACAAACTAACAAAATAAAGATATGGAACGACTCTGAATGAGTAGTTTGTTTTTCGTTTGCTCTATTTTTTATGTCACCTGTGTTAAAATTCTGCATTCGTACACACACTGCGCGGCGTAATTAAGTGCACACCGATTTTTTAGTCTTTTGACATAATTTTCAAATGATATTTCAATTTTAATTGTATTTAATTTAATATAAATATTTAAATTTTTTTTTAATATATTCATAAAAATTTTTGATTATTTTTTTAATAAATTTTTTTTGTTCACTTTTTTGCATGCAGTCATATGGACTCAGAAAATTTTATTGAAAAAATGCCCATCAATGATATTTTTTAAAATTTTTTTGAGTAATTATTTTTATTATGCTTTATTTAAAAAGCATCCATTATATAACATATATGTGGCAACACCATTTTTCGAACAATATTCGAACCTGCGAAATACAACCAACTTAAGTCGAACTTATAGTTCTTCCTTCTTTCTTAACGATTCGCCGACACGAGCGGCTCCAAATTTAATAATAATTTAATCTAAGTAATAACTTGTAATCATTGTTTCTTTAATTTAAAAAAAAGATTAAATTATATATATATATATATATATAAGTACATAAATCTAACTATCATTAAATATATCTATAAAAAAATTTTAAACTATTTCCAATATCGCGAAGTGATTTAAAAAAGTTACAAAAAATATTTCAGTAAACGAAAATTAGTAGATTTTTTCGAAATTTCGATCTAAAATTTTAATTTTTTTTGGTAATTTAGCTAATCTTTTATTATAAAAAAAAATTGAAGATAATTCAAAAATATAATAATAATAAAAAATGTATTATTTAAAATTTAACAAGAAATAAATACATTTAAAAAAATATAATTGTAAATAAAAATTTATAATAAATTATAAATAGTAATAAAAATCATGTACTCAGTTGTGCTCGCTAGTGTATTTATGTACGTGTAGTATATCGTTTAGCATTTATCTTAACTGCGCTTTATTAATAAATAAAATTAAAAACAACAATAGCAACAACAATAAAATGACTTAGCAAATCCTAAAAAAAATTTTATATTCACCAGTCGCCACCCTACATCGCTTAACCCAAAGCTGCACACTCACTCCTCCACCTACTCACTCACTCACTCACTCACCCGCTCACCCACTCAACCATTCACCGATAACTTCATTCACAATCGCCAAAGCGCTATCGCTATAACCATTAGACGTAATGCCACTTCGGGGAGCTACCGTGTTGTGGCGCCATCAGGGACTTGCCTTGACAGCGTATGGGTTTTGCGGTATTTGCAATGCAGTATACAATGCGAATGTGTATGTTTGTGTGTGTCTCAGTGTGTAGGATACGTGCTTTTGGCTTTGTATCACAAAATATTTCTTTGTTTCCTTAATAAGTTTACATTGCGCATCGAAATGTCCCTGAGCGTTGCCTTGGGTTAGCGAAGAGCCGAAAGGTAGCGCTGCGGTCATAGCTATGTACCGTTATAACTAACCGTCTAATGTGCAAATAAAACGCAATCAAAAAACAAAAAAAAAAAAAAAACAACAAAAGGTGTGTGAGTTCAGCCGCCCATTTTGGCAGTAAAATGATCAAAAAACAATTTAACTTATTTGCAAAATAGTCAACAACAACAAATTTCCGTAAACAGCACGTAAAATGGTGGAAATTATTTCTTTATAAAAAAAATTATATGCGTCGAAAATTGAAAAAAAAAATTGAAGGGCAGAAGTAAGAGCGAAAAATGATTTTTGGCCGAAGTAAAAATATTTATAATAGGGAAGCAGGATGTAATGAAAAGCGGGGAGGAGAAACATTTATTTTTGGTTATTAAATGCTTGTTCTATTTACTAACAATATTGAGCACTAAGTTTAGTTATGAAGGAGGAAAACTTAAAAAAGTATATCTTCAAAGTTTATTCAAACTAAAATACAACAGGAGAGGATGCGAGAAATTCAAAATGTATATATATGAGTATATACCTATGTATGTATTTGAGGCTCAAAAAATTTGCGTTTTTCTATCCATTTCTATGGACGGGTTGTTAATTTCATATTTATGTATATATAATATACCATATATTGAGCTAAAGATTCTGTTCGAACATTATCGAGCAACTTGAGCATTTGAGCAAAGAGTACCCACACACTCATTTATTGCTCATTGCTCAAAAATATGCGAGAACAAGCTAGAGCAATTTCGACCTTTTTCAAGCATTTTGGACAAAAATTTTGACTTTTCACAGAAATTTCTTCTATAATTATTAACAGATTTATGCGAAGTGAAAAAGTCATTGAACTGCTAAAGAAATTTTAACAAAGTAATATTTAAAATTGAAATATTTCAAACCGTTATTTGAGCAGTTGAGCACTGAACGAGTATCAAGCGAGTTTCGAGCTGCTTATATGTAGCTGGCGCTCTAATATATTTATTTTTTATTTAATTTTTTTAAAGTACTTTTACGCAACCGCAGCTGTTATTAAAGTAATATTAAGTTCATTATGCGTGTTACATACAATTACATCAAGCCTCCCATGTCACATATACAAAAATTTGGTAAACAACAATAACAACTACAAAGCAGAAGAAGCGGCACACATATCGACAGAAATCTATACTTCAACTAATGCTCCGACATAAAGTAATCACAAAAAGATAAACATAAAATAATAACAACAAAACAAAAAATAATTTAGAACAAAAAAACAAAAACTTTTCTATTTATGTAATTACATGAAGAAAACTTTAGTTAGCGTGAAGAAAACGAAGAACAGTAGCCAAGTAAGTAATACACAACATACATTTAAGCGAATGTGGGGGGAGTTAATGTGTTTATATTTAAGTGAAGGGTTTATTACTTAAGAGTCTCGAGTAGAAAGTAATTTAAGTAAAACAAAACTTTGTCTACAACTTATTTACTGGACAACAGTTTTGTTGGAAAGTGAATGTCAATGCTTGTGGAATGAGCACAAAAACACTAACAAATTGCTATGACAATCAGTAAATAATTTATTGACATTGTTGCTTAGTGAATAAAGGGAGGACAAAGAGATGGATAGAGAGAGAGACTTCAGTGAGTTCACAACAAATTGATTAAGGTAAAAGTTTTTTTTTTTTTTTTTGCCAAATATTGAGGATTATACCACCAAAGGGGGGTAGTGGTAGTGAAGAGGTCAATGTGTATTTGTAGCAATCAAGCTGGCAGCTGTTTAGTGAGTATGCCGCAGACATTGATTTGATTTCGAAAATATGTAGGTATTTCCATACGTGTATGTATGTACCGGCTGCTGTTTTAACGTTTGGCCTCAACAATAACAAAACTTAATTATGCGGTCTTAACACCCGCCAGGCAGGATATCGAAAAGGATATAATGCCGTTACTACAAATATGTTGTATTAAAAGTAGATTAGACACAGTGGTGGTCATAAGTGGTAGCAAGTGTTATTGAATTACTCAATTGAGTTATAAAGCTTTCACATTTTTTATTTACAATAAAAACTGAACATAATTTTGATAATAAATTTTCATATAACAGCATTTTTGTTGAATATAATATAATATAATATGAATAGCAAAAAATGTTTAAATAAATATTAAAAAAATAATATTGGACTGTCTTAATATTTGCAACCGTCAGTGTATTACATACATTACTAAATACATATCTACGTACTTGCATATGTATATGGAAACGTCTGGTTGTAAGCCGTAATTTTAACCACATACATATACATACATATGTATCTACATACACGCGCTCGAAAAGCTTGAGAGTGAATCTCAGCACGTCTTAAGCACTTGCAATTACACGCCCAAAATGCAATAATGGTTTTAACAAAAACAACAATAACAACAACGCATCTAACAATACTAACGCAATCAAATTATTATCTAACACAAATATAATTATCAGCTTTATTAGTGTGCATTTAAAATTGATGCAAACCACCAAAATGCAAATGGGTTTTGTGTTAAACAGTTGATCAATATTAAAGCGAAAGGATACGTACTCGGCTTGTGGTCAAGCCGATGTGCAATATGTGGAATGTATAGAAGTGATGATGTGAATACGTAATATGTATTAAATTTCTTAATTTACAAAAGTTTATATTGATAAAAAAATACAATTTAGTTCTATGATTATTTTCTGTAAGCTTTACTTTATATATTTTTAATTAAATAGTAATTTTTCATTTTTATAGAAAATTTTTTTATTAAAATAAAATTTGGAAAACTCTATGAAAATCATTATTTTTCAATTAAAAATTTGTTATTATTATTATTTTTTATTTAAAATAAGTAGTTTGACACTTTCTTAATATTTTTATTTTCAAAATTTTTCTTTAGAATATAAAATATGTAACATATGTAAATATTCAATTTCCAATTTTTCAGTAATATGAAATTTAATGAAGCTTTTTAATATATTATTATCTAAATCTCAAATTATTATCTCAAAATTTGACGACTTTATTCGTAATTTTATTTGTACGTATATATTTTTAAGATAGTTAGAACAATTTCATATTACAACTGCTTAGGTCTAATTATACTTTGAATTCATTTTTTATATTTCGGTTGTTTTTTTAATTTTCTTTATTTATTACTATTTAATTACTAATAATTATTATTTTTAATAATTTTTTATTATTAGTTTTTATTATTATCACTTTATTTTTAGTTTGCCTCGGAACTAAAAAATTTACAAAAACTCCCATAGAATATTTTAAAAAAAATTTTTAAAATTTTGAATTATTCACAAAAAATATTTCTTTTTTTTTAATTTTGAAATTTTCAACAAATTTTTTTTTTAATTTTTAAAAATAAAATACAAATTTGCTTACTATAATTTCTTAGTTATTTATTAATTTATTTAAATATTCTCAAGAAACTATTAATATGTTGTTAACTATTAAAATTTTCAAAATTCAAAATTCAACATCATTCTTTTTTTCCCACCAGCACTGTCTCAAAGGATAAAAAACCAAACAAAAAAATAAAAAATAATACTCTTCAAAACTGTGATTTTCCATACACCCACTTAATTGGCAGCATATTCGCCTGCTGCCGGCTGCCTTAACGCCCAACCACGCCTCGCCAGCTTTCGAGCGTAACACCCACCCATCCTAACGATCTTACGGTTTTAGGTATATTTATATTTTTTTTTTACTTTTTCGCAAATCGCTTTGAAATTATTTTCAAATTAGCTGGCATAACAATTGGTGAAAAATAATAATTAAATATTCGAGAAAATTCACAAATACCCACATAAACATATGTAGATTAGTGAAAAAAGAAAATCACAACACTAAAACACCACTCGCATCGCAAAGCAGTCACTTTGGTGTAAGCTATAATTTTCCACCCGCTCGTGCAGTCAGTCAGTCAATCAGACGCAAACTCACGCGCGCCATGCGCTCAATGGATAATCACTATAATCAAGGCGTTGCCTATAAATGTTTGTATGTATATTTTGTGTATGTAATGAGTGGGAAAAGAAAATTTTACATTAATGCAATATTTGTATGCTTGCATGTGTGTGTGTACAATACACACATGTATTTGCCTTCAAGTTGATTGCACTATGAACTTCCTGTCTGCTTTCGTCTACTGCGCTGAAGTGCATATGTATGTGTGTGGGAGTTATTATTTTTATTTGCCCATAATCCAAGGTATCACGACATAATTCACCAAATACTTGCAACCGCCCGCACCTGAAGCTATTTTCCATCTTACTTACGATCCCTGCTTGTCCCACTAGAATTCCTTGCTTTAGCTGCTCTTTGCACTGTTGAGCTTGACTCGCAGTTGTTCTACACCAGGTTTTGTCTAATTGCGCGCGCGTTCACGTATACAAACAAACATCGTAAGTGCTAAGCAATCAAATTATCGAATTGCAGGTTTGTCGTTGCATTGTATTTTATTTTTTTTCTATTTTCTCTACTAATTCCTCCCACCCGCTGTTAGAAGTGGTCTCGATACTCGTGTATAATATATTTTAGCTGTGCGGTGGCTTATGTGAAAAAGTCTCTTTGTCTGTTGTTGTCATTTGCACGCGCAGAATTTAATGTTGCACGTATCCTTAGGGCATTGGAGGAGTGTGTGTGTGTGCGTGTGTGTGCGCAAGGACACGTTTCTTCTTTTGTACTCGAAGTGTGGTTGTGTGACGCTGAGAATTTTCAGAGTGCACTGAGTGGTAGCGAAATCGCAACTGTTTATTGTACATACATATATTATTCTAGAAAACCTCACAAAATTGTCTTAAGTCTAAAAGTATTCAAAAAAAATGATATAATTGAGTTTTATTAAAAACTATTAAACTAAATATATAAAAAAAATAAAAAAGCATTAATTCCCTTCAATTCCCAGTACTTTGATATTTAAAAAAAAAATTAAAATTTTTCTAAAAAAAATTTTTAAATTTGGTTTTACTTTTTCTGGCATTAATTTACCCTAAAAATTTTGAGTAAATTTCTTATTTGCTCAAAAATACATATACATATTAATATTATTTACCCAATGATTATCAGAATTTTAAATATTAAATTAAATATTTATCAGATGAAAAATTGCCAACTAATTTGATTTAAGTACCTAAATAAACAGTTTTTAAAAAACGTTGTGCTACTGTTACTGTCGATGATTTCAATCATTTTTGATGTTTAATATAGTTTTTCTTTTTATTTTAATTTTATTTTTACTTTTATCATAGTATACTTGCTCCACTTTCAGACCTACAAAGTACCTGGCGCTGGCGTTAGACCCTCAAATGTTAAAAAAGTTGTCGGTATGTACATATATACATAAGTATACAAATAAATGTATTTTAAAGTAATGTTTACATATCCTAAGTAATATTAGTAGCTTTACATCGTTTGCAGTAATAACCGGTAAATATTACAAATTACAATACATATGTAAACACATAGCATTACATTCGAAATAAACATGAGTGCGTACACATATAGGTATGTTTGTATATATAATACATATGTTTTATATTTATCAAATGATAAGTTGATAATTTCAAATGCTTATCTACAATTTCAGGTAGCTTCTGTATTTTTTTATTATCAACACTAATTTCAGTGTTGTTTACTTAAGATTTCCTAAAAAATCATAAACTTCTATTACTATGTAGAAAGAAGTAGGTAGGTATGTGTGTATAAGCATACGCACGAGAAAGCGCAAAAGACATACGTAAATATATACATGCAAACATACATATTTCGTATGATATATATATGTACAAATATACATGTGTATATTTTCTTGATGTCTTTTCTACCAGTTTTAAAGCGTCAATTTCATTTTATCAACATATAAATATTTAATCACAGTCATGTACTTACACATGTTTATGTCACACACATATAAACATGCACATATACGTGTATGCATACATTCTCTCAGACATACACCCGCATATACATATCTTTAGTATATGTATAAACCTCGAAAATTTCTTTGGTTTTGCTCAGGTGCTATGTGACACATTTAGGCCTCTAAGGTGTTAGTGCTGAAGATGGCAAGCAGTAGATGTGCTTGGGTGCACATGGGGTATAAGAACCCTTGTCAAATAACAACAGCTAACTTATTTTATTTTGACTTATTAAACTGTATTTCTTTTCAAATTTATTTGTTTTTTTATTTTTTAAAGTATTTTATTTTATTTTTGTATTTTTTTATTTTATTTCATGTTATTTTATTTTATTTTATTTTATTTTATTTTATTTTATTTTATTTCATTATACTATTTATATTATATTTTAATTTATTTTATTTTTTTTTATTTTATTTTATTTTATTTTATTTTATTTTATTTTATTTTATTTTATTTTATTTTATTTTATTTTATTTTATTTTATTTTATTTTATTTTATTTTATTTTATTTTATTTTATTTTATTTTATTTTATTTTATTTTATTTCATTTTATTTCATTTTATTTTATTTTATTTTATTTTAATTTATTTTATTTTATTTTATTTTATTTTATTTTATTTTATTTTATTTTATTTTATTTTATTTTATTTTATTTTATTTTATTTTATTTTATTTTATTTTATTTAATTTTATTTAATTTTATTTAATTTAATTTTATTTTATTTTATTTTATTTTCTTTTATTTTATTTTATTTTATTTTATTTTATTTTATTTTATTTTATTTTATTTTATTTTATTTTATTTTATTTTATTTTATTTTATTTTATTTTATTTTATTTTATTTTATTTTATTTTATTTTATTTTATTTTATTTTATTTTATTTTATTTTATTTTATTTTATTTTATTTTATTTTATTTTATTTTATTTTATTTTATTTTATTTTATTTTATTTTATTTTATTTTATTTTATTTTATTTTATTTTATTTTATTTTATTTTATTTTATTTTATTTTATTTTATTTTATTTTATTTTATTTTATTTTATTTTATTTTATTTTATTTTATTTTATTTTATTTTATTTTATTTTATTTTATTTTATTTTATTTTATTTTATTTTATTTTATTTTATTTTATTTTATTTTATTTTATTTTATTTTATTTTATTTTATTTTATTTTATTTTATTTTATTTTATTTTATTTTATTTTATTTTATTTTATTTTATTTATTTTTTATTTCAATTTTTTTAAATCTTAGGTAAAATTTTATTTAATTTAATTTAAACTTTCATGCACCAAAACTCCTTATCAAAATTTTTATCGCCTACGCCCCTGTCTGGTGTTAGCGAGCACCGTGGATTTCTTGGTGTCTTCGAAATTGTAGTTTGATTTTTATCTCCAATTTTTTATTTTTGTGTTCATTTCATTAGTGCTACTATTTTTTTGTGTTTTGTTTATATTTATGATATTCTACTGATTTTTATTCTAAAGTAAATATAAAAAATGAATGTAAAAAAAGTAAATGTCGTTTATCTAGCAACCGTTAGTTATGTTATGAAACGGTATCAGCAATCTAGGCAATTTATTTCGACTATTTTTTTTGTCATCAATTTCTTCGTATCATTATTAATTATTAATAATATTGTCTGAACATGAAATTATTTTGTATTTGTAAAGTGTGCTTTGGCTTGTAGTTTGTCAGCATTATCTTTACTTTTCAAGTTTTAGTTGATTTTGTGTTTATTTATTGGTGTTATATGAGCTTTTCTTGTTGTTGCTTAAAAATTCTAAGTAATATTTTTGCAGGTTTTGATTCTAAATATATGTATTTTTGAGCGTTGTTAGGGAGATTTTTAAGAGTTTGCCTTAGATTTGATTGTGATAAAAATAATTAAATTTTTAACGAAAATTTGATTGGATTGCAAATATATGTACATAGCTCTCAAAGCAATTTGATGAGATCATCATTACTTTGTGCTTTTATTTATTTTTTTGCAATGAAAATTAGAAGTTGTTTATTTAGAAGTGAAAAATGTGTCAAGTGTTAAAAACCGAGGGGGTATTTTTTGGTATTAAGATTTGAAATAATTATTTTATATATTTTTTTTAAATTCATGCAAGGTTTTTTAAAAAAAAGGTCTAATTAATTCAATAATTTATGTAAATTTTTTACGTCCAATTTTTTTTTATTATTTCATGAAATTAGTTATGACATTTTTCTGAATTTTCTAGTCAATTAACCTCATCACTATTCATCTATGCACCGATTTTATGAGCTTTTTGTGTTTTTTTTTGTTTTCAAAGACAACTATTTTTTAACACTCAACTAAAGTCTATAATTCATTCTTACACAATAAATGCAGCAATACTTTGCAAGTTGATGGCATTTTCTAAGCAATTTTTTTAAGTAAGCCTGCCACAATCAATTGTAATAGAAATGTGAGTAAATCAATAAATTCCGCTTAGCAATTAAAGTGTCTCGTGGCAAAATTGCCAATAACCCGTCTAACAAATTGCAACAAAAAAAAGGGGAAAAAAGCAACTACACACGAATAAGGACGGAAAGTCATTAGATTAAACAGGCAAGCAAAATTTTACTCAAACTTCTTTATTCTGCATTCATACATATATATTTTGTTGGATATACCCATATAAGGCACATACATACATATGTGAAGCATACCCAAAAAGAAATCAATTAATATTAATTTTTTAATAAGCAAACTCGTATAATAATAATTTTTCTCAAACGCAAAAAAAATTTTAAACTTTCCGGCAGTTGAGAATTTTATTTTCGCGAGCGGAAAATATAGTTTCTTAAGTTAAGCAGATTTTGCGAGGTTGATAATATTATTTTTCGCTAGTTGAGAATTTAATTTTTCTCAATTAGAGAATTTTATTTTTCTCAAGTTGAGAATTTAATTTTTCTCAAGTTGGGAATTTTATTTTTCTCAAGTTGAGAATAATTGTTTCCCTTAAGTTAAGGAGATTTTGGGAAGGTACTATTTTTTCCCTAGTTGAGAATTTAGTTTTTCTCAATTTGAGAATTTTATTTTTCTCAATTCCTCATTCTCAGGCTGCGATTTTGTTGACAATGTACCTTTAAGATTTGGTAAAAGCTTTTGAAAAATTTACAAATCTTAAACCTAGTTGAATCTTGCACCTTTTATTGTTCGCTGGGCTCATACATACACGTATGTATATGTAAATCATATGCAATTTCTGCCAACAACAAATTCCGTGAATTTTAAATTTTCAATTTAAAGTAAATTACAAGACGCTATCCCCCGCCACCACCCACACTAATTGTTTGTAATGAATGTATGAGGCAAGCAAGAGCCAATGTATGGTGTATGGTGAATGGCAAAGCGGTCATATTAAATTTCCTCAAACAAAACCAGAGCAGCCAGGCGTTGGTAATTAAAAAGTAAACTCTGAGCACCCTCAATTTTAGCAAATCTAACAGCACATGTGAGATATCTATGTAAATATAAATGAATATACTATACCGTACATACAGATATTGATATATAACCAGGCAATTGCTTACATATATAAATATGTATATATGTTTTATATAAAGTCACTTCAGCTACGCTTTGACTGTACTGCGCCAAGCCATTCATTTATTCATTCATTCACTCACTCACTCATTTTCCAACATCACACACACACACAAACACACACTTACAGTGTGGAATAAACTTTTTGAAAAACAATTAAATTTCATGCGCGCAATTTAATTCACAAGGTGGCAACTATGCATGTACATATGTAGGTATGTATGTGTTGTAGACAACTCACTGCAGCCGCATGTGGCATGCCTCACTGCAAATGACGAGAGTGGCACAAACACTCAACTTTGTTGTAGTTGTGATATGTACGAGTATTGTACTTGAGTTGAGGAGGGTTTTATTTTTCGCATTGTGAAGTGTTTTGTTGTTGGTCTACTTGAATTAAAATAAAATATACGAGTATACATGTAGCGTACAAAATGTGCTTTTATATAATCTATATAGATCCATACATACATATATGGTACATATATGTATGTATATACATATATTTGAATGAATGTGCATATTCCACCCACTTGTGTGCTTGTGGGTGGCAATTGAGTGAATGAGGTGCGGCAAATGCAGAGGCAACAGCAGCAATTCCCTTAATTAAGCATATGAAACGCCGTGGCACAACGAGCGCCATTGTTTGTTGCATAAGCACATACACACACACACATACACAGCCATATACCTACAATACAATTATACAAATAAACAATCACTTTCGCAAAAGCCTTGCTTGCTACAGAGGCGGATATTCGAGCTGCCATTTCTATACATATGTATATGTAGTTATCTATGTATATACCGTATAGATATGGCATGTACGGTATGTATGTATGTGTGTGGCGTGGTGTGTAGAAAAGGAAACCGCAAGCGAACCGTACCGAGTCGTTGCTAATCAAAACCACAACAATAAACAATATGGCTGGCTGGCTGGCTGGATGGCTGGCAGACGGTCGTGGTTGAGGAGTCAGGCGGCCGTCCCACAACCACAATAACTGAAAGTAAAATAAAATCAACAGCAACAGCAGCAGCAACACAATCCATCAAAACACAAAACGCGCACAAATATTTGTCTATTACGCGCACACACGCTCACACATTCAAGCGCATATATTTTTCGTCAAGCTGCGAAAGGATTTAATTATTTGCTTTAAGGATATTAGCGAAATGTACACAAATCACATAAAATAACAATAGATGATTTCTGTTATTTTTTCTCCGCTTTTTGCCAAACAATTAACGCTGCTATTGCGGTTTAGCGTCGAACGTTTGTGCGTGTATACACGATGAGTTGTGCAAATAATAATATTTTGTTTTGGTTTGAGTAAAAATATGTTACGTGTCCACTTTTCGTCAAAATGCGTTTGTTTGCGGTAAATTTATTTGGATGTACATACATGCATACTATTGACTTGATGGGCGTATGCTTGAATTTATTTAATAGCGAAATCCGCAAAATAAATAGTGCGAAACGTTAACTACATGACGAGTGAATACAAACAAAAAAGAGATGGATGAGAACTTACGTGTATGCATGAATAGCTCAATAACAAATATTGAGTTATCAAAAGAAAAAAATCAATTATTATTTAAAACAAAAATACATGCTTAATATAAATGTATGTATGAAGTGTTATTTTTTTATTTAATTAACTTACCTTATTTAAAGTTTTTAAATTATTTTATTTGGTTTTATTTTATTTTATGTTATTTTATTTTGTTTTATTTTATTTTAATTTACTCCTGTTATTTATTTTATTTTATTTTGTTTTGTTTTACTTAATTTTTTTAACTTTATTTTAATTTATTTTACTTTATTTCATTTTAAAATATATACTATCTTATTAAAATTTTTAAATTTTTAAATTTATTTTAATTTATTTTGTTTTACTTAATTTTATTTTATATTAACTTATTTCATTTTTAATTATATTTTCTTATTTAATTAATTTATCTTATTTATATTATTTAATTTATTTTATTTTACTTTACTTTATTTTGTTTTACTTAATTTTATTTTATATTAACTTATTTCATTTTTAATTATGTTTTCTTATTTAATTAATTTATCTTATTTATATTATTTAATTTATTTTATTTTTTTTTGCTTATTTTATTTTACTTTTTTTTTTGTTTTACTTCATTTTTTTCATTTTATTTTATTTTACATTATCTTATTCTTATTATTTATCTTATTTAAATCTTTAAATTTATTTTATTTTGTTTTATTTTATTTATATTATTTTATTTTATTTATATTATTTTATTTTATTTTAGTTTATTTTATATTAATTTAATTCATTTTAAATTATATTTTCTTATGTAATTAATTTATCTTATTTAAATTCTTTAATTTATTTTATTTTGTTTATTTTATTTTATATTATTTTATTTTACTTTATTTTGTATTACTTCATTTTTTTAATTTTATTTTAATTTATTTTATTTTATTTCATTTTAAATTATATTTTCTTATTTAATTAATTTATCTTATTTAAATTTTTAAATTTGTTTTATTTTACTTTGTTTTACTTTATTTTTTATTTTAATTTATTTTAATTTATTTTATTTCCTTTTAAATGATATTTCCTTATTTAATTAATTTAAATTGTTTATTTTATTTTATTTAATTTGATTTTATTCATGTTACAATATTTTATTTTATTTCATTTTTATTAATTTTATTTTATTTAATTTAATATAATTTACTTTAATTTAGTTGAATTTAATTTTCTTTTATTTAATTTATTTTAATTTAGTTTAATTTACTTTTCTTTTATATTATTTTGTTTCAGCTTTTATTTTATTTCATTCTTATTTTTGGTTGCACGTGTGTATGTTTGTATGCCCATGAGATTCTGGAGTTATCAGTATTTTTGTTTACGTTCACGCGTGTGAATTTTCATTTTCCAACAACCGCACAGCCAACGCGGCTTTCACTTATGCACAGATAGTCCTTTATTCAAACACATTTCGCAATTACCGTAATACTAACATATCTACACATACACATTTAAACATTCAAGCATTCACAGTTACATTGGATTTAAACTATTCATTGAGTTAAAAATTTACCCCAATCGTTGCTTTAATAGCACTCGAGGGTATTTTCGCCCAGCAACTAATAAAGCATACTCACACAAATCTGTTAAAGGACTCAAATGCTCGTGCGGCATTCGTTTGCGGCATTTGGAAAATTATTTTCTGATTTAATTGTGAAACGAGCCTTGTGGTGATTAACAATCGATCATATTTCCATTCATTGTACAATGCTTTTCATTTTCAATTCCATGTTTGTTTACACTCATACACATACGTGTACATATAGTATGTACGTGCTTCTAAACAAAGGCATACATTTTCTTTACATGTGAATTTAATATTATATTATTTTTGTTGTTGTTCTTCGTAGCATACACCTAATCCTTTTTAAATCCTACCAGCCAAACTAAAAAATATAAAAAAACAAACAGTAAGGCAAAAACGAAAGGATTATATTTCGAAAAAGGTACTGTAAAGTCTGTAGCTAATATTCCTACTTTACAGTTATGAAGATAATTTAGCTTAGGCTTTTAATTTGTCAAAAACAAGTAGTGTGTGTGCTCTTAATGCTCGGAGAAATTCAAGGATAGCAAATGGCCAGTTGTGTGGCATTGTATCAACCAGTTTTCTAGCTTGATTTGGTCGCTTTAGGCGCTGGGCCTTGTGGAATATGACAAATGCAGTCACCAGTGTTTCGAAAGGGATTAATATTTTTGTTGAGTTGTTGGGAAAAATATTTAAGCGAAAATACCGTATCGAATGTAATAAGAAAATTTGGGAGAGTTTTTTTTTATGGTGCAAAAGTGTTTCCTTTTTGAGGTCAGAGAAAGCTAATTAAAATGATGAATTGTGGACTACGCTGCTTTTGGAAAATTTTGAAGAATTTGATGGCGCAGTCAGTACTTACTGGTTGTTTTAACTTCAGAAACGCCGCTTTTTCGTACTTAAAAGTTTTTTTTTTTAATTTAAGTCGAAGTAATAGTTCCATTTCATACGCAAAACCTCAGATTTTGAATCAAGTTGAAAGAAAAAAAATTAACGAATGTTTGACCAAACACTTTCTACTCTTCTCTGGTCTTCTAAATCCGTCTTTCGAAGGATTTTGCCGAACCTTCAAATGAAATTCCACATTTGCAACTTGCAATTGGCAAACTTTGCTTTGGAATTTTATCGTTATCCTTATCAATTAACATAATCTTGCGCTTTCTGCAACTCATACGTCTTCTTTTTGTGTGTTTGTGTGTGTTCACATACCATGTTGCATGACTAAAGACTGTCTGCATGTCAAGGCGAATTCGAAAGGCTAGCAAATAAGTAGGAAAGGAACCGGTTGCATTGCAAAAACTTAATCCTTAAGCAATTGACTTGCTTAATTCGTTGATGTAAATAGCTTGTGGAAATTAAAATGAGCCACATAAGAAGAAGAAGATGGCGAAAGTGATAAGTAAAACTTAAATCCAAGTTAGGTGATAGTTGTTTTGCTCAAGTCGTTGGCTTTTCTTTTCATATTTTTTTTTTTATTTTTTAGTGTTTTTTTCATTTTAATGTGCTTTTCTCAACAACAAGGTGTTGTGTTTTTTTTTTTTTGTTGCTTGCCTTACGAAACATGCCAGCAAACTAATTTTAAATGTCAGACTTATCTGGCGAACATGATTTCATGATAAATACCTTTGACCACATGCAAACAGATAGCAAAATGCAAAAAAAAAACACTAAATAAATAAATAAAATGTTACAAACAAACAAGCGTGTGTGTGTTCCCCCAAAACTTGTTCGTCGCCTGTCCATTTCGAGAGCTGTCTATCCTTCAGCGCCTCACTAGCTGACATGCTGACTCGTTGGCTAGATGTTTTGGGCTCTAGCTTCATCGCTAGCTAGCTACTCGATGTCGAGATGTCCGACTGGCTGTCTATCGCCGTTTGTCGTTTGTCTGCTAAATACTAAGCCGTCGTGCGACAACAACAACAACAACAACTCCAACAGCGCCACCACCGCAACGTGGCAACACCTCGGCGACAGCTCAGCGACAGCAGATTATCGCCTCATTGCATGTCAAGTGGACTCGACAACAATAATAACAATAACAACAACAAAGTAACAACAACTACATAAAACCGCTAACCAATGTTGCGTCTTCACTAGTCGAATCGAGCGAACGGCGACAATTGTCGTACAGTGTTGCTGATATTAATGTTGCTACATTTACATTGACGCTCATGTTTGTTATTTTTGTTGTTGATTTTTACTTGTTTTCTGTTGGTTGCATCTTGCCTGTTTGCCATTTGTTATTTGTTGTTTATTTAGCATGTTGCAACAACAACTTTCCCCCCTCACCCTATTTTGGCATATAAACAATATGTCACACATTACGACGAAAATCTTCACGCCGTTGAGATGTATGTACTATATGAATGTATGTATGTACATACATATATATGCATGATAAACTCAAGCGGTAATGTCGCGTCCGCACGAAAAGTCTACAAACAAAATTTAAATCTATGAAATCTTGCGACACACTGTCACCCCGGTTCACTATCGGACGGACAGACTCCCCTCCACTGCTTTTGACACCTCCCTGCCTCGTATTTTTCGTGGCATGATGTTGAGGCGCTCATTTGTTATCGCGTTCGCTCGCGCGCTAAATAAAAATGTCTGCTTAATGTTGTTGTGGCGTTAATCCTGCCACAAGTGGACACATGTGAACGTGGCGACGACCGTTGGCCGACGTCCGACGTCCGACTACAGAGATAGTGTCTTAAAATTGAAGAAAATCTGCATATCGTTCGGCGATCGGTGTTAAAGTTGGTCGTTGATGTTGACTAAATACTGTGTGTTTTGCTGTTGCATGCAACGTGTATATATATAATATATGTATGTATATATGTGTTGTGGTTGGAGTTTTAATTTGCAAAAATAAATGCACGCATGCACTTAGCTCTTGCAACATTGTATATGTATGTACACATATGTATGCTTGGAAACTCCCCTACTCATTTAATATGTCGCACTCATACATAAATGGAGAGGAGCGCAGTGGGTTGAAGAGAACATGGAAACATAGTTGAGCCCACATAGCTCTGAGGCACAAAAGTTAGCGGGACTTCGAACCATAAACTCAAGATCTGTAGGCTTAGAAGCTAAAATCCGCGTCGGGTGCTTGACTCAAAGTATTTCTTTCTTGTGAATCTTCGCCTTAGATGTTCTCTTAATATCCTTTACTTAAAGTAGACAAGAGATATGTAGATGGTAAGCGCCCTGGTTTCACTTGTTAACTTAAAGAAGAAGAAATATTTCAGGGGATCTCAAAAAAAAAAAGGAAAATTTTCGCTGTTCTGTATTGTGATCGTTTTAGTAGTATTTATAGTTGTTTTTGTTGTTGTTGGCTGCAGTTACAGTTTAAGATGTAGTTGTAGTTATGGTTTTAATCCTACTTATAGTTCTAGTTGGAACTGTAGTTGCAGATGTTGTTGTCGTAGTTGTAGTTGTAAATGTAGTTGCAGTTGTGATTGTAAATGTAGTTGTAGCTGTAAACATAGTTATAGTTTAAGTTGTAATTGTATTTTTTTATAGTTGTAAATGTGATTGTAAGTGTAGTTGTAGTTACAGTTGTAGTTGTAATCAAAATTTTAATTTAAATTGTAATTATAGTTTTATTTAAAGTTGGCGGTGGTAGTTGTAGTTGTGGCTGTGATTGTAAATGTAGTTGTAATCATAGTTGTAGTTTTAATTGTAATTGGTGTTTTATTTGTAGCTGCAGTTGTAGTTGTAGTCGGTATTGTAAATGTAATTGTAGTTACAGTTGTAGTTGTAATCATAGTTGCAATTTCAATTGTTTTATTTGTAGCTGCATTTGTAATTGTAGTTGTAGCTGTAGTTGTAATTGTGATTGTAAATGAAGTTGTACTTAGTGGTTATAGTTGTAGTTATGATCATAGTTGTACTTAAAGTTGTAATTGTATTTTTAGTCGTATTTTAAGACGTAGTTGTAATTGAAGTTTGGGTTGTAGTTGTAGTTTGGATTGTAGTTGTAGTTTGGGTTGTAGTTGTAGTTTTGGTTGTAGTTGTAGTTTTGGTTTTTCTTGTAGTTTAGGTTGTAGTTATAGTTAGGGTTGTAGTTGTAGTTTGAGTTGTAATTGTAGTTTCGGTTGTAGTTGTAGTTTGAGTTGTAGTTGTAACTGCAGTTATATTTGAAGTTCTAGTTGTAGTTATAGTTATAGTTATTGTTGTAGCTATAGTTGTAGTTGTACATTGATCAATTAATAAATGTTTCTTATATTTTTCATACAAAAGATGTTACAATTTTGAATATTTAAATTCAAGTTAATCCCTTCAGTAATCTTTGCACATCCCAATTTCAACACATTTGCGTACAAACAAGCAGCTTGTATGTTTAAATAATCTGTATATATACATCAAATTAATTACACGATTAATGCCATCGTGCCGTCTGTCAAGTATTTAGTTCTAGAATAATACCAAGCATTGCTGCTGTCGTGATACACCGCTCATCTCAGTCACTCCGAGCACAGTCAATTAAAAGTACAGCAACACATTTTATACACTCTTTTTCGCTTGGCGTCATGCATTACATGAAAGACTTAATTTTCTCATCTCGCTTTTATGCAAATGCAAAACTAATATAGTTAACAATCTGTATACATAATATATACACTATATATATATATATTATATATATTATGGTTTTGCGTCGTGATGCTTTTCCACAAATTAATATATACATACATATACCATATTTATGTGTATGTTTTTTCTTTAGATCTAGTTGACGTTGCATGCGCGTAAATGCAGTTGACTTTTTTATTCATTTTATTTTATTTTATCTTTACTGATTTAGCAGCCAACAACATGGCAACACTTATCACCGATCTAACTAAAGAATCTAGAAAATCTATTCATTTTGCTACAAATCACATAGAATGCAGCATGCAACAGAGACGCATTTTTGTTTGTTTGTTGTTATTGCATGTTGCACTCTGATCGTATTGCAGCATTATGGGAATAATATTTGCTGTTGTTATATTTGCTGTTGTTATATTTGTTGCTGTTGTTTTTGTGATGCTTAACTAGCTACATTTTGTTTGTGTAATTTTTCATCTGCTGTGCTGCCTTCGTAGGGCTTGTCCGTCTGTCCGTCCGGAATGTGGTGAAATTGTGTGAAACATGCAATTTGAATAATTACGTGGAACTTATTTGCATTACATACGACTATATGTATCGCAAAATTTTTGTTGCTCGCTGCTGTGGACATAAATGAATATGCAAACTACTTTGTAAGCTGTATATATATATATGTATGTATGTATGTAATGAACTGCAATTTGCAAGTGGCTGAAAGGTTTTCTCTCGCTCTTCTCTAAATGTAAAAATTGTAAAAAAAAAATCTACAACTTCTTTAATTTATTTACATATATAAATATGTTTGCATTTATTTGCATGTATATACATATGTATGTATATATATTTATGTGTATGTACGTATTATAATACCTAATATTGCTTAGGAATGCTGTGCTGCCTCTTTTTTCCTATTTATTTATTTATTTGCATGCTTTTGCTGGTAGAGTGTGTGTGTGTGTGTTTGAAAAAGAGCAGAAAACCGCCTTTAACACATTTATTTGCTCTGGTATGTGAGCTGTTAGCTACATCTGATCTGCCAACAGATAAGCTCACAATTTACTGATGCCTACGAGTTTTTTTTGTTTTTTGTTTTTGTTATAAAAGTATAAAATAAATTTGCCACAAAACATACACAATAATGCGACATTTGATGGGAATGCGGGCAGTTTTAATATGTAGTACATAAAAAACATAAAAAATAGTTTACTGAAGAAAAATAAATAGAAAATTTGCACAAAAAATTCTGTACTTTTCCACTAATTTTTTACTGAATTAAAACAGAAAAAAAAATTATTTGGGACCAATATCAATAACAATGTCTACTAAATATTTCTGAAAAACGATTAAACGTAATTCAGTTTTCGTTCTTATTGTTGATATTTTTTTTAAATATAAATATAACTTCTACCATTTATACTACCATTTTTATTTTAACTAAAAAATCTACCTTAAAACTCGCCAAGAGCGGCAAGCCCCACAGTAAGTGTAGCGCGTGCTGGCTTTCAATCAAACGACTAATGAGAAAATGTTTCACAATAAGACCACAAAACTAAAACTACAAAAAAAAAAAAAAATTAATCACTATTTCTATTAAAGAATCAAAAATCAAGGCATGTAAGTCACATCATTCCCGTGCAACAGCGGGGCGCCACAACACCCTACGCTGACTTGTAGAAGGTGCAAACAACAAGTCAAGCATACGCAGCAATATTTAATACATATACAATATATAAGAAAAAATACCTGCGCAACAACAACAAACTAAAAATAACAAATATTATTTGTTGTTATAAGTTTTTCTTTTTTCAACTCTTACGCCGTTGACCGACCACCTGGCTGGTTGTAGAAATTAATCATAGCGCTTGTTAGCAATTTCAATTTCGGTTACTAAATATACAATAAATGTATGTGTGTATATATGTATACATATAGTATTTAATATTAACAATTTCGCCCGCTAGAGATGATTTTTCATTTCTGCAGCTCCCCCTCAAACCAAACTTTATTTGCTGAATTTTCGATTGTTTTCATTAATTTTGTTGTGTTGTGTTTGCGCAAGTCATGCAGCGTCAAAGCGCCTACCGCGTTACACAAACGGCAATACAATAAAAGAAACAAACAGCGTGAGTGAGTGTGAATGCGTGTAGCACAACAAATAACTATTTATTATGTATAATCCATATATATTTTCAGTTTTTTATATATTTTTTTAATTTTTTGCTTTTTTTATTATTTTACTTTTTTTCGACTTTCTTTTATTTTTTTGTTGATTTTTTTCATTATTAATAATTTTTTTTTTTTTTGACAAACGCATAAATTTTTGTGAAAATCGAAATTCTAATATAGTAGTTGCTGTATGAAAAATGTATAAAGCAAAAAAAAAAAAAAAATCATATGGAATTTTCATATGAATACATAAGCTTATCAGTGAAATTGCATCTTGGCGACAAAGCAAAAATAATAACGCAGCGAAGAAGTGAAAAATAAAAACAAAATAGAAAAAGTACAAAAAAATTCTCTGAATATTAATTCACATGGCGAACTAAAGTCAGCGCGTTCCAGAGGTTAAGCAACGCGCCAGTTGCTGAGTGAATAAGGCAAAATAGCGCATGATTTGGCAGAAAGTGTAGAAAACACCGTGTTGACTCATGCTTAGGCGCTCCACATTTACCACACAGTTGAAGAGCGTGAGACAGGCGGCGGCACAAACAATTACTTTAGCGCTTCTAACGTCTACCGTAGACAAAGTGAATTTCCAATTTTTTTTTTTTTATTATTTTTCTTTTACTTACTTTTATTTGTTGTTATACAAATGCATTGTATTTTTTATTTTAGCATAAAAATACTTTTGGAGTAGATTTTCTTTGAAATCACCCAGCAAGTAGATACTTACAAAGTGATTATTAATATTTGATGCTGCCGCGTGCGTCGTAAATACTTACATACATACACATGTATATATGTATATTTCCACTCAGGTGTAACAAGTAGAAGCATAATAAAAATGCTTGCATATGTAGTAGAGCAAGTGCAACAACATATATGTATGTATGAAGCATACTTTAGTTGTGTTGCACAAGCTGTGATCTATAGGACACTATACGTACTAAAGACAATTTCACTGTAAATTTGTTGCTTTAATTTTTATTCTTTGTCAATTTACATGCTTATTCACATACTCAACTTTACTTATGATTTTGATTTTTTTATTATTATTATTATTATTATTGTCGTAAGTGGCGTACGGTGGCGTTTTTGACGTCTGCAAGTCTGCGATGGTAAGAAAGAAATGGCCATGTCATTTGATTTAGTTCTGCTGCGGTATATATGTATCTATAAAGCATGTTCATATTTACAATGAAAAACGCAAGTCAAGTCATGGTTACCGCCAACGAAAAAAAAAAATTTGTCAAATCATGCTGCCGCTGCTTGGAATTGGGCAAACTGCCTGTGAGAGCTTGCGCTTTAAAAATAACCATATTTCTATATTTTACTTTTTGAGAGTTTCTGGTTTGAAAATTGATAATTTAAAATTATAAAACAAAACTGAAAAATTTTAAATTTCGTTAAAATTATTAATATTTTTTAATCTTCATATTTTTAATTTTAAATAAATTACAAATTTTAAACTTTTGTTCAGTTTTCAAGTTGAAGGAGTTATTTTAAATTTATTAATTTATTAAATTTATTTAATTCCAAACTTTTTGGATTTTTCAAATTTTAAATTGTAAATAAATTTTAAACTCCAAGTTTTTGTTCAATTTTTAAGTAAAACTGGCTATTTTTTAGGAGCGCCTATGCACATATGTATAATCGTACTTTAAGTTTTACGCTTATTTTTTGGACAAAAAAATGTCTTATTTAGAGAAATAACACATTAAAAAAAATTTATAATTCTTCTTCAAATTTTGTTTATGTTAGTTCTGTACTCATCATTAAAAATTTAATTTTTTTTATAAGAAAATTAAAGTTTCAAAATTCAACAATAATATTAAATTCTTTCTACTTTTCCAAATATTAAGTTTTTATATTTTTTTAAGCTCCCAAAATACCAGAAAAACCTTATTATTTTTAATTTTTACAATACAATAATCTAATTTATTTTATGTTAACTTTTTTCATGATAAAAATCATCAAATTTAATATTCTTGATTTTTAAAAAATGTTTATTACAAAAAAAAAAAACAATTTTAAATTCTCTTTTTTATATATGTATTTTCAGCCAAACTTGAAAGCAGCTTGCCACTAAGTACAGGGGCGTCATCTAAAATCCATATGCAATTTACTTTCAGTTTTTATCACGCCCATATAGCTTACTTTTCACATCAACATTCACTCCATTTTCATCGATTAAAGCATGTTTTCTTTGAAGACTGCATTAAAAAGGCGTTAAAAGCGAAAATACCGCTACAACAAGAGAATTTCATGGATTATTATAGTAAATGACCACAGCGTAGAGAGTAGTGGAGTGTGCGTAAATACTTATATATATGTATAAATGTATATACGTATGTACAACTCATCGCTTTCAAATCACCTTTATACCGCTCTGTAAGCTGCCAAATGGAATTGCAAGTCATGTTGCACATAAATTTGGAGGGAAGTGTGTTAGTTTAACGGGCGTAAATATAAGTATGTGCATAAATACATCTATGTATTTACATGTAATTACAACGGTAGACACAAATACAGTGTTCATATACTGGTATATATCTAGTATGTAGAAAATACAATATATTATACCATTTTAGCACCTCACTTCAAAACGCAACAAAAATTACTAGCCACAATTTTGTGGAGTTTGCATTTGGCTTAAACATGAAATATTTAAATATGTATGTAGATACAAACATACATAATGCATAAAAAATTCTAGCGCATGTACTTATAGCAGCGACAGACGGCAAAGATAATGCAGACAAATTAATCCGCGAAGGCATTAACGATCTTTTCAAGTTAATTTTATTAGGTTTAGAAAAAAATTTAATCAATTAAAATTGTAATTTAAACAAAATAATAGGCAATCTTAAGCCATAAAAATATATATAAAAAATGTTAATATTTTAAAAAAATTTTAAAATTGTATTTTTTCTTTCTTTTCTTTCGTTAAAATTTTTTCAACACCATTAAATTTCGTTGGCATGAACAATTCTAATAGCCTAAGAAAAGCGTGTAAATAATATTTATTTATAGTTATAACATATGCTAAAAATATTTTCCACATTTCCGTTCGAAAGCTCATACACACAAAACATAAAAAAATAAAAATTTTAGATTTCGAAATATAAAATCTGGGCTTAAAATATAAAATAAGTCTTGATTTCTTTTTTCTACGTTTGCGCAAAAAATTTGCTAAATTTCAACTGCTTTTAGTATGCCGTTATTTCGCGCCTTCCTATGCCATTTCCGGCACATAAAAACAATTCAAGTCTATTTCCGTGATTTTAGCACATAAATGAAAAAATGTATATATATTTTCGGTAACTGTTTATTTTCTTATTTTTTTTTTTTGCTTAAATAAACAAGCAAACTTAAAATTTTGAATTATTTTTTTTACAAATTTTTCATTTTTGAATTTTTGCTTTTTATTTTAGTGCTTTTCTATGACTGATTTTTAGTAAAATTTTATTTCTTGTACTATTTTATTTCAAATGCGAATGTTTTTCACGGGAACAGTAAAAATCGTTTATTTGAAATTAATACAAAAAATTTGCAGGCTTCATGAAAGTTTTAAAGATAAAATAAATAAAAACTATGAAACTAATAAATCCTTCAATTACATTTTAATAAAATCATTTCTAATAATAAAAAAAAACTAAATTATTAATAGCGTAGCAATATGTACTTTTAAATAATAACTGTAAAGTTTCAAGTGCATTTGATTTTATTTTTTATTTTTATTTTATTTATTTATATTTTTGTTTATTTGTATTTCATATTTATTTATTTTTTTTGTTCATTTTTATTTTACATTTATTTATATTTTTGTTTATTTTAATTTTATATTATTGTTTTTTTTTATAATTGTTCATTTTTTATAATTATTTATATATTGTTTATTTTCATTTCATATTATTATTTTTTGCTAATTTTTTTTAAATTTATTAATTTTTTGCTTTTTCCTTTTTTGTAATTTTTTTTATTTATTTGTTTATTTTTATTTCACATTAATATTTTTTTCATATTTATTTTATATTTATTTTTTTTTGTTTTCATTTTATATATATTGTATTTTTAGTGTGTAAATTATTTGTATTTATTTATTATTTTTTATTTTTATTTTAAATTTATTAATTTACTTTTTTCCTATTGGTTTATTTTATTGTTTATTTGCTTATTTTTTTAAATTTTTTTTTAATTGTTTAAAATCTATCATTTCCAAGTTAAAACATATTGAAAAATATATATATTTTCATACAAAATAAATAATATATTCCACTGAATTATGTAACAACGCGCTCGATTACTACTCATACGCCGCTAATGTCATCAATAAATGCGCATATTTTATAACAACCTTTCAAATGTAAATCAATTTTGAATAATTTTATAAAATCTAACCGAAGAAAAAATTAACATAAAAAATTACAAAAAGATGTATTTATTTATTTATTTTTTTTGCGCAGAAAATGAGAAAAATAGCAATCACTTTAAGTTTAATGTGCCGCTTACCATTTGTCTGTTACTTAGCCAATTTAAAACGTAAATCCACACAAATACTCTATGGATAACTTAATTGAAATATATTACGACATAAATTAGTAATGAATCGTCAAACGATGATGACAATAACTAAGCGAGATGATGCGATTGAAAGATATGAGAAAGCTATATATGTATATACACAAACATAAATGCATAAATGTATAAATTCATAGATGGCATTTATGGTATATGCTTGTATATGTACTCATATATGTATATATGCTTAGATTTTTGTATTGTATGTGCATATTGCTGTAATAGCCATGTCTGAGAAAACTGGTTATAATTGATTTCGTTTTGTCAACGACTCATCAACAACGGATCAATCGTCGTCAAAATGTTGAAGTATATAGTTGAGATCCATAGATTATTGTTGAGAGTTTGAAAAGTGGTGGATTTAAATTAAATAAGCGATTTAATATAAAGGTTATTGTCAACCTGTGGAATTGCCTGGATTAGTCTTTATATGTATTTTTATAGTATTTAGTTCAAAAATACCTTTAAGCTGAGTTTCAAGCATTTCTATTATCCAAAGCAAGATGATTGAGATGTTCAATAAAATTTATATTTTGCTATAAAAATTTAAATTCGTCAAATAATTGATTAAAACATGATCTGAAGCGATTGATTATTCATTGGTTATAATGGTAGGGAAAGGGTCAAAAAATTCCATAACGAATTCACATGATGCTGACGCACCTGATTCGAGCCACAAAACCAAAAATGTAATAAAAGAATATGTATGTTTTTTTATTATTTTTTTGAGTAATTTATTTTACATAGAAATCACTTGGCAATTCGTTTCTTTTTCTTTTCTTACTATTATTAACTAAATAATGCAGATTATTTTACAGAAAAAAGTTATAAGTAAAAATTTGATGGACATATTTCTTGCAAAAAAATTATGAAAGGTCAACAAAAAACCTTTTTTTAATTCTTGTTTGTTCATTAAATTTATACGTAGATAGGTAAGTAAGTAGTGATTTTAAATATATAATAAAAAATAGAGTCATTGAAAATTTTTTGGATTTCCAAAATATGGCTTACTGTAATTTTTTGCTGGGGAAAAAATATATTTATAATATTTTCAACTAAAAAATTACAAAAATTTTTAGTATCCAATTCAGACCCAATAATTAATTTAAGTTGCGCAACTAATACGAAAGTAAGTTTGCGTCAAATGTCAACAATTATTGTTTTCTACTTTTTGTTTTATTTTATTTTATTTTTATTTTTTTTCAAATCATGGCACTTAATGGCGCTGTTTTGACATTTCCTTCATAGCTCAACCCCCTTCAAAGTTTGCGTGCTCACACCACAAGCAGTAACTACGGGCAAACTGTTGCCTTTAATTATTACTGTTATTAATAGAAGATTTTTGTTATTGTTTTTTTTTTCTTATTATTTTTAACAAATTATTAATGATAGCGCATTCAAATGTTAATCTATACCAGTTGATCTTTGCTAAACGATCATTGCATAAATTTTTAATTAAAATAGAAGCAACAGCAACAGCAGCTGGCACTCTCAGCAGTGCTGTTTGCATAGCATTTGACCTTTCGAATTATAAAAACAAAATAAAGTAAGAAAAATTATATTAAAATAATTTCAAAACAAGTATAAATGATTTTTAATGGCGACTACACGAACTGATTGATCGCTCGACATCAAGTATTAAAAGCTAACTGATCGCGCCAGTTTAAATTTATTTGGCGTGTGATCAAGCTGTGCTCAAAGCGAAATAGTTTTTCGTATGCAGATTGATAAATTTATATGGGTAAACGTGAACTAATGCATAAAATTTATGCTATATATAGCAAACACACGAGAAAGGTTAAACTAACTGCGGTGATCTTGTACATTTAGTTATATATATATATGTATCACATCGAACGCAAGTGCTTACTTAGTGGGTGCAGTGAGGTCATTTAAATGATTTACTTTTTTGCTAATTTTTTTTTCTTTGTTCCTCCTTATATTTAATTTGTAGCAGTTGCAAGCTGAATTGTTTTGTGTAATTTTTAGGTGTGTTTTGCGCATGCGTAACGTGCCTTATTTGCCGGCTGACTTAATTTATATTGATTCAGCGTGATTTTCTTGCCAATAATGTGTGACAAATTCAATGAAATAGAAGTGAGATTAAAGTAAAAAAAATATTTAAATTAATTAATTTAAAAATTAAAAACTTGAATTATTAATATGTGAAAAATTATTAAAAAATGAAATTAGAAAAAATTTTAATTAAAAAAATATATTTTATATAACTTTTAAATATTTGGTAAATTATGTTGTTATGTCACACAAATATAAAAAATTATTATCGAAATAACTAAAAATAAGATTGAAAAATATATTATTTAATATAAAAATTTAAAATAATTTCAATTGAGAAAAAAAATCAATTAAATTGAGTTAGTGACAAGAAAAACGTAAACTCGCGCTCAACATTCCTCATCAGCTCGCAACATCATTACCCTCGTCAATCTTTGCGCTTCCGCTTATCATCAATATTTTTTATTATGTATTATGATTTTTTTTTTCTTACATATATACATATTTATTATGATTGCTTTTGGCCACTTAAGTGATTCTCAGCGCATGCCAACATTCATTTTATGGTCACATTTTTCTTACCATATAAATACTTAAAATCTTAATTGTATTAACACACGCCCTGCCACTGTTGTCTTAAAAGAATGCTTGTTGTTGCTTTTTTCCATTGTTGTTGCTCTGATTATGATTGTTATTTCTCTTCTTTCCGTTTGGACACACGCGCATACCAACACAATCGACGAGGGAATAACAGCATTTTTGTTGCAGTTGTCACACATGACAGACATGCTTGCAACATGTTGTGTGGATATGTGTAAATTTGTGATAATGATGGACCATAGTGTGTATGTATGTGTATGTATATATATATTGAATGCAAACATCATTAACAGCAGCCCAAACAGGACCAACAATAACAACATATTTAATAGTTAGTGCCAACAATTGTCGCTGATCATCAGACTTCATATTTTTCCCATAATAAGTCTTCTCGCATTTCGCTCAAGAATTATGACAGCTCAAGTAATGTATGTGTGTTGTTGTTATTGTACGAGAATGACTTTTAACTAAGTATAACAGCAACGACAACATAATTAAAACATAAACATGGCCAATGCTTACTGCTGCAAGAGGCCTTCAAAGTAGCAATCATCTGTGCGTAATTTCTACATCCCTGCGCCCTCTAAAGATGAAAAGCATAAGATTTTTTCTTTTTATTGACTGAAAAAGTCATCAAAATACTACTTGCTGTTTGAAAAAGATGTCTGGTCAAGTTGAAATCATTAAATGCCGCAGCAGACACGCTGCAACAACCGCCACTCTACATATTTATTTGTGTTATATGTATATGAGGCGATCACACATTGTACTAACAAAGATACACATTTAGCAGAGAGTGCTAAGAAAAAGCATTGCAAATGCATTGAGAGTAGAAACGACAACAAAAACAACAACAAATGTGACAAAGAATGTGATTTGCAATTAAAAATCAATAAAACAATTTCTCTACGTTTTATCTCCACTTCTACCCATTGGCCGTTACTGGATTTTGTTTTGTTGTTTTTGTTAATTTTTATATTTATTTGTTGCTATATGGCTTACAAATTGTCAGCAACGCAATTATATTGCAATTAATAAGCAACAAAGTGCAACACTATAAGGAAAAGAGATGTAAACCATGAAGATTCAAACTGCAGTTTATGGTTCAATAAGTGCGAGCGAGAGAGCATGATTGTACCAGATTTTACATGAACTAGAAGCAGAGAGCAGTGAATACTTCATAAGCATATATCCAATTAAAAAATGTTCTATTAGAAATAAATATGAAAGTATTAAAAAACATTAAAAAATTCAAACAAAATCTGAGTTCAAATTATTTATTATTCATTATTTAGTTAAAAAATAAAATATAAAATACAAATAAAATAAAATATAATATAATTAACATGAATATAATATAATAACTTCAAAATGAAATAAAATAAATCAAATAAAATAAAATTAAAATAAATAAAATTAAATAAAATTAAATCAAATAAAAACAAATGAAGAAAAAAGAAATGAAATAAAACAAAGTAAAATAAAGCAAAATAAATAAAATAAAAAAAATTAAATTAAAAAAATAAAATCAAAAAAATAAAGTAAAATAAAATAAAGAATATAAATCAAAATTATTTAAATAAAAAACAATAGCAAAATAAAATTAAACAAAATAAATTAAAAAAGGGAAATAAAATAAATTAAAATAAAATAAAATCGAAAATAAAATCAAAAATTAAATATAAAATATAAACTAAAATTTAAAAAAATAATATAAAATAATTAAAATAAGTTTAAATTAAACTAAGTAAAATAAAATAAAATATAACCAAATGAAAAAAATAAAATATGATCAAATAAAAAAATTTAAATAAATAAAACAAAATAATATAAAATAGAAAAAATATAAAATATAACTAAATAAATTTAAATAAAATGAAATAAAATAAATTAAATTAAATAAATTAGAACCGAATAAAAAATTAAAATGACATAATATAAAATAAAAAAATTCAAATAATATAAAAAAAAATGAAATTAAATTAAATGAAATAATAGTGCACTAAATAAAAAAAAATTAAGTTATACTAAATTATATTGAATGAAATGAAATAAAATAAAATCAATTAACTTAAAATAAAATTAAAAAAATTAAATTAAATTAAATTAAATTAAAAATCAAAGTAAAATAGGTAAAGTAAAATAAACTAAGTTAAAGTAAAATGGAGAATAATAAACTAAAATCAAATAAAACAAAATATTTATATAGAACAAAATAAAAAAACGAAATAAAATAACATACAATTTAAACAAAACAAATATTATAAGCAATAATAAAAATAAATTGAATTAAACATGATTAAACTAAATAAAGATAACCTCAATGAAAGTAAAAAAAATGCAAATGAAATAAAATAAAATAATATATAAAATAAAATTTAAAACAAAAATGTTAAAAAAATTAAATAAGTTTAAAAATTAGAATTAATTTAAAGTAAAATGAAGAAAATATAATAAAATTATATTTTTGTCATCCACTTAGATCACTGCTAAATTTAATTGGTTTCCTGTGGCTCTTTAGCTACATATAGACAGAAAATTTGAGTATTAGTTACATAAAACATTTACAATAAAATTTCATTATAACTTTGAAACCATGGCCTTTAAATAGTTATTAACAAAAAATTTTGCCTCGGCACATATTTGACGTGCACGTACCGACTTTAATTAACTTAGTCCTTTCAGAGATGATCTTTTGTACGAACGAGCGCTTTTGCTCATTAAACCAATTTTTTATGACATAATACTCGTACAAACATACAAAAGTAAATATATGGGTCTGTATGTAAATGACTACACTAGAACAGTAAACATATTAAAGCCTTAATGAACAAAACAAAAAACTTTTCACTCAATTTCACTACCCCGTCAGCTATTAAATGTAAACGCTTGCAGACATACGGAGCAAATATCCTGCCGAGCTAATCCCCACCCTGTTTTGCATAAAATTCCCATATACTAAATGACACCGTCTGCTATTTGCGCGTTGCTAGATACCACTGTATGGCAGGCGGTAAGCAGGAAAAAGTAATCAATCAAATTGTTACCTAAATTGAAAAGGAGACGAAAAAACTGAAATGAATTTAGAAACCCGAAATGTCGCGCATGTCGCTCAGCCACGACAACGACATTGCGCCAGCCCTCTTGTCCGCCTACCTGCAGCGTTTAGTCGGTTAGTCATTGTCGTTGTACTTCTCGTCTGTAACCCGGGAGCGTTATCAAATAAACGGAGTTCTGTTGTTTCAACAGAAAATTAACCGAAAATCGGATTAAAGCGAGCAAAGCAGAAGGACGACCACACGGTGAGAGGGGTAAAGACTAGCATATGCCATTTAGAGGAAAACAGAGTGTAGCCAAAGGCAAGAAGCGGCATGGAAAAGGACACTTTTCAAAATGTAACCCAGAGTTGCATCATCAGCAACAACCCAACAAACAAAAAAAAAACAAGCGCATTTGCAACAACAACAACAGCAGCCCTGCAGCATTAAATACAGAATTCATTAGCACTGCCAGCACTCACTGCATTCATTACTCGGCAACGCTGAGGGGCGACAATAGCGGAGAATGCAGACACTCAGCATGCAGTACGCGGCGGCAAAACAATTAACTTTTTTGTTCATTTCATGCGAATTTTGTTTTGATTTGTTTTGCAAAAAAAAAAAATTAATAAAAAATAGTCAAAAAATTAAACAACAATACAACGCAAAAGAGCAGAGTAATGCGAAGGATAATGAATAAACGAAGTGTGGTTACAGCAGGCGGGCAATGCAAGCGAAAAATAGGAATCGTCGTCATCCATATGAGCTGATGAGTAACGTACTCGTATAGCAGTAAAAAATCAAAAACCAAAAAAGAAAACTGAGCAATCGGCCGCCCGCTGTGCTGTGCATATGTGCAATTTGGCGCTAGTAAGGATACTCAATGGCGACGCATAGAAACGAGTGAGGGAATTGAAGATTCACGCAAGAACAAAGAAACCTCGAAAATATATAATATAATACGTTGCGGCGGAGGAGTACAAAGCGAAAACAAACTAACCAAAAAATAAGTAAAATAAGATATATTTATTACATAAAATAAAATGAATTAAAAAGAAATTATAAAAAAGTTAAAATAAAATAAAATTAATTATATAAAATAAAATAAAATAAATTAATATAAAATAAAATAAAAAAAAATAAAATAGAATAAAATAAATTAAAATAAAATAAAATAAAAAAAATAAAATAAAATAACATAAAATAAAATAAAATAAAATAAAATAAATTAAAATAAAATAAAATAAAATAAAATAAAATAAAATAAAATAAAATAAAATAAAATAAAATAAAATAAAATAAAATAAAATAAAATAAAATAAAATAAAATAAAATAAAATAAAATAAAATAAAATAAAATAAAATAAAATAAAATAAAACAAATTAAAATAAAATAAAATAAAATAAAATAAAATAAAATAAAATAAAATAAAATAAAATAAAATAAAATAAAATAAAATAAAATAAAATAAAATAAAATAAAATAAAATAAAATAAAATAAAATAAAATAAAATAAAATAAAATAAAATAAAATAAAATAAAATAAAATAAAGTAAAATAAAATAAAATAAAATAAAATAAAATAAAATTAAATAAAATAAAATAAAATGAAATAAAATAAAATAAAATAAAATAAAATAAAATAAAATAAAATAAAATAAAATAAAATAAAATAAAATAAAATAAAATAAAATAAAATAAAATAAAATAAAATAAAATAAAATATAATAAAATAAGGTAAAGTAAAATGAAATAAAGCAAAATAAAATAAATTAAAAAATAAAATTAAATTAAAGAAAGTAAAACAAAATTAAATAAGGGTAAATAATATTAAAGAAAGGATATAAAAAGAAATAAAAAATAAAATAAACTAAATTAAGTAAACCAAAATTGGAACAAAAATAAATATAATAAAATAAAAGTAAGAAATAGAATAATTAAATAATATTAAATAAACAGAAAACCAAAAAATTATAAAAAACAGTAATATTTAAATATATATATATATATATACAATTGGCGCTTTATAACCGTTGAAGCGATTCTCGGCCGAGCTCGTCCTCCAAGGGAGGGACCTACAGTTTACACTAAGTCGCCCCCGTATGGCTGATGGTTTTTGTATTTTATATATTTAAATAAAAATGCTTATAATTACGACGATTGAAGTTATGTAGAAATCGAAAGCTTGAAATTGGCAAAAGTGGGTTTTCGGATATTTACAAACAATACGCACATGTGAACATATGAACTCTGAACCTAAACAAGCTTAGATCCAAAAAAAAACAACTACACAAAAGCGTCTATCAACAATAACATATCGAACGCACTAAAATCATTAAACATTAAACTGAAAAAAAATAAAACAAATAATAAATAAATAAAAAACTTAAATGGCGTCGATAAAAATAAAACTACAAAATTCAAAACTTTGAGCGGTAGTGTGGAGCGTTTGTGCTACAGCTTCAACTTCGATCGATCGATCGATCGACCGCTGTGCGGCACCGCGGTAAACGCGTCTGCACCGTTGGGCCCAACGCTCATTGTTGCCTTCACATTTTGGACAACAGACAGACAGACAGACAGACAGATCGTTAGCCCAGACAGGCAGTCAACAGTCAGCATCTTTTCTTAAGTAACTTAAAAATGTATTTTCATTTTTACTTTTTTGCTTTTCGCATAAAATGAAATAATATTAAAAATATATATATGTTTTGTTTTTTTTTGCAGTACAAATGAGTTTTGTTTGTTTGCTTCATAAATACATATGTACACACATATGCATATAGTACCAACCGATCGTTGTGTTACTTTTAAGATTTTCGAATTGATTTGTGTTGTTAAATATTAAATTCTTATAAGTCATTTGCACTTGGGTGCGCGCCCAAACGAGACACTCTCCAACACGCCGGGATATCAGCGACGGCCAACGGCGTAGAGGTTTTATAATGAATCTACTATACCTACATGCATACATACTACGCATATGAATGCGTTTAACTACAATGAGTTGAGTCTGCTGATGAGTTGATGTTGGTTCAGTTGGATGCTGGTTTTGGCATTGGCAGTGTATATGACATTGGTTTTTTAAAGACCTTTAACTTTAAATGATTTGGGATGGGTTAAGAGGAGAACAAAACAGAAAAAAAATAAAATAAATTATTTGGTATAAAGGGTGTGGTTGGTGCGTTATATGGGCTAACCAAGTAATAGGGGTGTGTATGTTAGTTAAAAAAAAATTTAAAGCAAAAAAGATATAGGCACGGTTTAAGCTAAGATTAAATTTTTATTATTTTTAGTGTGAGGAAATCAAGTCGAATAGGCTTAGTAGTGATTATAAAGTTTTGAAAGATTTGAAAACGATTTTTTGTTTCACTAAAAAAATCTAAAAATTATGAAATTGTAAATTTTTATTTTCAAAACAATTATTTTTCCAGTTCTATAGAATTCCTAGAATGCTGATGTATTTATATTTTTTTTTTTTGATTAATTTAACACCCTGTATCAGCACAACACAATTGACGTGAGGACTCCACTCCTCTTAGGTATCATTTACACTCTACGCGCAGTTCGCACAGCGGTCGGTCTACCAAAAATGGCAAATATTTTTGTTGTTGTGTTTTTTTTTTTTTTTATTTCTGTATACTTTCATTTACGTACATACATACGTTCTTTACCTGAAATATGAGGAGAAAAAAAATGGAAAAAATTTAAATAAAACCAAACGTAATAATAATCAGTAACTTTGCCGGTGGCTGCTGTCCATCCAAGGCGATTTTTGGTTTACAGCGAGTAATAATAATTACCTTATGATAAAGTAGTTTGGGTTGGAGTAAATTAAGAGATTTTTTTTTTTTCATAACACCGTGAACGTAAATATAAAAATGGAAATAACGATTAACTTTTAATAATTATTTTTGCATAATTTGTTTTCATAACCATTATAAACCTTATGGGAGTTACAAAAATTAATTTTCAAATAAAGATTTATTTGAATAAAGATATTTAAAATATTTTCATTTTAGAACTTTCATTAGAAAAATCATAAAATTATGAATTCTAAAATTATATATTTTATTTTCTTTGTATGCAGTGGTTGTAAGAAATTTTACTGGGCATTAAAAATTATGAACAAAATATTAGAAGAAATCGCGCAAAATCAACTGAGAGTTACTGAAAAAATTAAATAACAATTTATATAATATTAAAAAATTGCGAGTCTCTGTTTATAAATCATTAATATTTATGCGAAATCTAATCAAAGTTGAAAAATTATTTTTATGCTTGTAATAATTGTATTAATCATTTAAAATATTTAATGGAAAGCACCTTTTCATGAGTTTTCGGTTCTTCAACGTCATAAATTTAGTTTAAGATTTCTAGATTTAGTATTTCTATAGTACTCTCGGCCAGCCAGCAACTCTTTCAATTTCACCTGTCTATTAAAAATAATTTCCTTAACTCTTCCTGAATATTTAAAATAATATCCCCTCCGACTTTCAACAACAATTACCACCCCTTTCGAATATTCGCGCTGTAAAATATGCAACATAAAAATCTTTCCCTGTAAAAGAAACCAAGCAAACGTGTTGTCCATTATTTGATTATGTCTAAAACAATTACATGCCTACACTGCACACAGCCATGGCCTGCATATTGTGAATTCCCTTGATAGCAACGAAGCAGCGCTGCTCTCACATGACCTCCATCAAACGTTCGCTCGCTCGCTCGCTCGCCTACCGCCAATGGAGAGTAATAAAAATTAGAAAATTTGATTATTTTAAAGAGTGCATGTGGGGAGCGCGGAAGGGTGAGGTGACAACACAAGGAAATGATATCAAAATTTGCATATTACCACACACACACACACACACACACACACACACACACATACACACACACACAAATTGTTCACTTCACTGTCATTTAACACCCAATGAGCAACCGAATGCGGAGTGAAGCTAAAAAGTCGGCGGCAACAACAAAAATTTCATTAGCAGTAGCCCACCCTTATCCCCCACTTGCATTGAATTCAGGCAAAAGTGGTGCGCACTAAATGAGTTTATTACTTTTTGACTGTCATTTTTTGGCGGTGACTACAAAAACAACAACAATAGCAATGTTGCAACGCAAAAGTGTAACAAAAGTTGGCAAAGTTAGGCAATTCAATTTCGCTTTTTCTCATCAGCACTAGCGACAGAGATATGCCGTTAGAATATTTTTTCCACGCTTACGAAGCTCGAAAAGGGTGAATATTAAATTCCCAAATCCACAAAAAAAAAGGAAAGGAAAAGGAAAAATTAACATGGCAGCAAGTTGCATGCCACTTAGTTTGTAAAGCTTCTTCAGTCAGTCAGTCAGTCAGTCAGTCAGTTTGGCATTCATGTTGGCAAACAACCCATTGGCGGTGATTTTCAAACTGAATTTGGAATTTAGAAAATTTGCATTTGAGTATTTGACGGCTGCAAGCAGCTTATTGTTGTTGTTGTTGTTGGCTGCTGCTTCGACTGGTGGTTGATTGTTGCTGGTTCAATTTTAAAATTTATGTAAGCTTGTAGTATCTTCTGCTTTGTTCAGCTGCGCTAAATTAGATAATGTCTAAATTGGATTTCAAACACGCACTTTGCGGGTTTCAAGACCACAATCCGCCCATTCGACATTCAACGAGGCATACACGTGAGATGAAGGCACTGTTGGTTGCAGCTTTTAGCATTTTGAAGCTTTATTTTTGCCGTTTTTTTTTTTCTTTTGTTAAGAGCATATTTAACGAATCAGATTTCGCAGTGCCATGAAGGTGGTAAATACAAAATGCAAATAAGACAATACATACACATACACATTTCTGTATGTGAAAAATTTAGTACAAGTGATGGCGCATGATTTGTGGCTTCGGTTGTTGTATTGTTGAGACACATCGACAAATCACATTATTGAAATTGTACCAAATTTGCATATAAAATGGCAAG